>JANRGW010047128.1:0-10697 GCA_024733675.1 Psilopsiagon aymara
AGCTTAAACCGCAGCAGCTCTTTTAGGAGGGGGAGGTGGGTTAACAAACTGCATGGCTGATTTACAGCTTAAACCACGACACCAGGGAAGTTGTGAATTCTCCATCCTTGGCATTGTTCAAGGACAGGTTGGTCATAGCCTTGGGTGGCATGGTTTAGTGGGAGGTGTCCCTGTGCGTGGTAGAGGGGTTGGAACTAGATGATCTTAAGGTGCTTTCCAACCCTAACTATTCTATGATTGTATGATTCTGCCTGCACGTAAATTACAAACAAATTTGAGCATATTGTCACATCCTCTAGTGTTAATGTTGCGTATGAGAAAAGTAGGGCTTGAGACTAGAGGAGTTGCTTTTGTGGCTTTCTCCATGGAAATCAGGTGTTTTTAGACTTCATATTATTAATATCACTTTTAGGCTTCCTGAATGGTTCAAAAAATGCAGAAATAAAATTAAGCACAAGGAAGCAAAAAATCACAATGATTTTCAATTGTTTGTCATCTCCGTTAATATGTGAAAGTCTTGAAGTTAGTATCCATTAATATGAAAACTGTTAAGATTCATGAGATACATTTAACTTCCTCAAAAAATCCTATACATTTTCCTGAAAATGAAAAGCTGTTTAAATTGAGGACTGTGTCCCTATGTCTTTTTTTTTTTTTTTTAAATGAGATTCTGTTTGCATCTTCAGTTTCTCTAATGTGGCAGTAAAAATAGTGTAAAATATGTTAAACATGTAAAACACGCTGGTTTGTTTGTCAGACTTTACAATGACATTTGTCTAGCCTTTATAATGGCCACCTGAAAGAAAAAAGAAAAATCCACTTTTTTTTTTTTGATTCAATTATTGGAAATTAGGAGCGATATCTGATGGAAATCTGTGTTCATGGTGACCATGTGTGCCATTTGCTATTCCCCATTGGTCAGGTGCATTTTTTCACTTAGAAGTTCAGAATGGCTTGCAATGAGTTCAGAAAACTCAAAATTTTTCTATGTAAAAATCACTAAGGTCGTAAGCTGCACTTCTAAGATGTCACTCAGGTTTGACATCTGAAAAAGTATACAGCTGGAGAGCTATGTCAAGTAATTTACATTTGCTGTTGATTTAGAGTTGGTTCTTAAGTTTGACTGATTGGCAGTAGCAAAAGCAGCAAGTAGTTGCATTTAAATGTGCATATTATTTTCCCACAGATGGTACGAAATATTGCTACAGTAACAATACATTACAGCACCATGCATATTTTGAAGCTTTCCAGTAATGAATGACTTTGCAAAATAGTTGACTTAAAATAAAAATTACTGTGTTTTATAATTCAAACAAAGTAATTGTAAATACTTGTTTCAGTAATATATCTGACATGTTAAACATTTTAAGTCAGTTTCCTCCCATTGTCTTTTTATCTTTCCTCTTGCAATACATGAAATAATTTGGAAACATGTCTGCATGACTAAAAATTGTATCCTTACATTAATTTTAGTTTAATTATCCCAGAAGATCACAACTATGTGTGCCAGCAGTTGTAGATCATACAAAATAACCTAATGTATTGCGCTTTCAATTGTCCTTAAACATGTAAAATGTTTAGAAGAACAATGTGAGCTCATGGATGTTAGACCTATGGGGTTACTCATAGCTTCAATAAGTGCTATATAAATAAACTACCAAGGTAATTCTTTCCTTAAACCAGTTCCACTTAGGTATGATCATTTTAAGTGCTCTTTTGAATCTTAGTGATCTTTGGATTTAAGTAATCTTTTGTATCATAGCACTTTTGAAAGTGCTGTGATGGATGTCTGTTCAAGTATATCCATAAAATAAGCATTTCATGAATACTTTAATGCAAACACTGCAGTATACATTTTGAGGTTTGACCTCTCCTATTTGTATGAATGATGTGCGTAGTATTGCATTCCTTTATTTTAGTCATTTACTCTGAGAACGTGTATCAGGTATGAATTAAAATATGCTTAATAGCATATGCTTTTATTGAAACCTCCTTTGTACAAGCTTCATAAATTATAAATATGCTACAGCAGAGATTTGCAGAAAGTATGAATGAAGTTAATACTGCTAAACTTTTTCAGGTCCTTGTAAGCATATCTGAGGGCTTGTGATTAACTGTTCTAGTTGAAAGCAGGAGGTCTTGTCGAAATCTTCAGTAAAAAATTGTACAAAGGGCTAAAAAATCCTTAGAAAATTAACTACATGAATTCAAAACTTTTCACTGCGGATCAAATAATCATCAAAATAGTGCTGTATAATTTTCAACAGTGTATGTCATTAACAAAAAAAAGACTTTTTTATATAAAAGAAGTAATCCAATTTATGTCAGTTAAAACCCCACAATATTCAATAGTAAATTTTACTCATAGTTTGTTTATTTCATAATGTGGTAGGTAAGCAGTAAAAATCATTATGAAAATGGTATTTTTCACTATTTGTAAGAAGAATAGATAAAGTAGCATGCCTGCTACATGTTTGCTTATTTTATATACTTTAAAGGTAGCTATATTTTGCTATGGGCTGAAAAAATGTGTACTACTGCAATAAAAAATGTTTCTAAATGATGCTCTATGCATTCATTTCAGTACTATTTACTTCAAGAAGACGATAAAACTTCCATAGCTAAGTGGGGATGGCAGGCAGAAGCAGAATGATGAATGCTCACATTTTCCTTTTTGTGTATTTTAATATGACAACTATGGTGGTTTTTTTAATGAAAGGTGCTTGTTCAAATGTTACATAGTACCACAAAAGAATAGGAATCTATTCCATACAAGTTTTGTTTGTATTATTTTTGGTTTACTTTGTTAGCTTCACACCCTTTTCTGATCACCTTATAAAACTAAAATCTGCCTGTATACCTTTGGGTTATTTATATTACATAGGCTTACTATCTCTTTCAGCATATTTCTTTTCAGTGAAGTCGCATTTCCCCTGCCCATTGACATAGCTTTCTACTCTGTAACAGAATTTTGATCAGAAATACCAAACATTACCAAAATGAGAAATTACAGATGAGGAAGGTGGCTACAAATGGTGGTTACAAATGGTAGTTGGGGCTTCCCACATTCACTGTGTCCTCCAGTTTCTTAATCAAACCAGAGTTATAGAAACATGTTACTGCCTTTTTTGGTCTTATTCAGTGGCACTGGGAAGGCATGTGTCAAAAGAACAACTACTGATTATTTTGTGTGTGTGTGTGTGTATCAGTGACTGCTGTCTACTCTGTGTGAGCAGGTCTAGTAATGAACTTTCAGCTAGCCTGACACAGCCCAAGGTATAGTCCCTTTACTGTTCTTTTTTCCTTAATTAAACTTCAGGCAAATACAGATGAAGGCTCAAGTTGCAGTATTATGGTGCAGATTGCACATGCTACAGATAAGAAAACTGTTTGGATCTTTAATTATGGCTCCAGCCCGTGTGCAAAAAAATAAACTAAGTATAACAATGGTGCCTGTGTTGAGGGTGCTACTACAAGCAGTAAACTGGGTCAGAGAATTTTTGTCCCCTATTATGGAAGTTCTTTTACAAAGTTTGTGAAACATTCAAATAGGAGATAAATAAGGGCATCATTTCACACTCAACATATTTCTGAAAAAAACAAAACAAAACCCCCCAAAAAAACAACCCAAAAAACCACCAAAATGCCCCAAAAAACCAACAAAACAAAACAAAACCACCAAAACCCCCAAAACCCCAGAGTAATATCAGAAGAATATAAATTACTATGATTGAAGGGTTAGTTTGACATACATTCCAGGCTTTATTTTCCAGCTTTGTAGCAGTCAAACTTTGCTTTGAAAACTTCAGCAAATACTGCAAACTCATTTCAGTCAGCTCTAGCCAGAAAACTTCTTCAACAGAAAATACCTGGCAAGAAGAAAATACCAACTGCTTTGATGTGGGTTGGTGTTTAGATCATACACTGGAGTGCCATCAGAGATTTCTCTCTACAGCTTTCCTTACAACTCTGAACAAGCTGCTTAATTTTTCCAGTAATGATTTTCTCTAGTGTGATGAGTTGACCCTGGCTGGATGCCAGGTGCCCACCAAAGCTGCTCTGTCACTCCCCTCCTCAGCTGGGAAGGGAAGAGAAAATGTAATGAAAGGTTTATGGGTTGAGATAAGGACAGGAAGAGATCCTTCACCAATTACTGTCATGAGCTTCTCTCTCCATGGGGCCACAGGTCCTGCCGGGAGCCTGCTCCAGCACAGGCTTCCTATGGGGTCACAGCCTCCTTTGGGAAACCCCCTGCTTCAGCATGGGGTCCTCCACAGGCTGTAGGGGGATATCTGCAGCTCCTCCAAGGACCTCCATGGGCTGCAGGGGCACAGCCTGCCTCAACATGATCTGCACTATGGGCTGCAGGGGAATGTCTGTCTAGTGCCTGTAGCACCTCCTGACCTAAGTCACTGACCTTGGTGTCTGCAGGGCTGTTTAACTCCTCTTTCCGTCTGCAGTTGCTCCTGTACAGTAACTTCTTCCCGTTCTTAACTGTCATCCAGAGGTGCTACTAATGTTGCTAATGGGCTCAGTCTTGGCCACCAGCTGGCTTTGGCCCTATCAGACACAGGGGAAGCTTTTGGCAGCTTATTACAAAAGCTGTAACACCCCACCCCCCCACAACCTTGCCGCAGAAACCCAATGCGTCTAGAAAAAAATAAGCCATATTATTGTAAATATGATCACTGATGATCTGCCCACTTTCATGGAGTACTTTGGAAACCACAAGTATATAGTATAACAATTAATTACTCTCCTTATTTCAGTATCTAAAAAAGTACTGCTACCACATATTTTAATGGAAAATTCAGTAAGGCCTTTGTCTTATTTATATAATATACACTGAATTTCAGTGACTCTTTTTGTAGCTTCTTTAATTTTGATAGCTGCATGGTGTTCAAAAGCAGTTTGGTGAGCAGCATAAATGCTCTTTAGTCAGTCTTCCAAAAGTGGTTATGTTCATTATAGTCAATGCTGTACAAATGGTTTGTTTATTTTAATGGTTACATTACTACATCAATTAAAGCATATTCAATTTTTTGCAAAATTCAACTAAGTAGTTGTAGTTTATTCACTGTACATAATTTTAACACAACTATGTATTTAGTAGAACATTTATTTATGTGAATGATGTAACATGTTTTATGCATGGAAGAGCAGAAGTAGTATTCTTATACACCATAAAAGTCTTATTTCTCTTAAGCTCATATTCTGGGATGTTTACAGAGGTAAACGTAATGTATTATGCAAGTGATGTACTCTGGAGATAAGCTCTTGATCACATATTTTATTAAATACTAAAATCAGTTAGATGTGAGGTTTTTTTTACCTAGTGACTACTTTGAATAAATATGGTCTCTGTAACTACCATTATGCTCTGTAATATATTATTTATTGAACTAGCTTTTAGTTTCTGACATTGCCCATAGTCCCCAAGAAAGCCTTCTCAGTCCTTTAAAATGGGTTACATTACCCCTGTATATTTAGCCAGATCCTCCATCCAAATTTGTTCTTTCTGGTTCATTAAAGTGTGCTAAGACTTCCACACTCTCCTGAAATGAATTTGGTGAACAAAAATAATTAGAAAACATTCTTTTAGGATTGCATCCACTTGCTGCCCCTGACCTTGGAGTCAGAGAGCAGTGAGGGCTGGCTGCTCTGGAAGTGAAGGTAAGCCAGGACTCTTACCAAGACAGCCAGGGCAGGGTCCTCACTGCCGAGGGTCCTGTAGGACAGTATCTGAAAGAGGTGATAAGTGCAGGGCTAATGGAGGTGTCCAGGATCACCATAGTACAACAAATCGCCAGTCAAGGCTACAGGAACGGGGCAGATCCAAGGTCAAGTCAGGGAGCTAGTCTGAAGGTCAGTGTCAGCATCCAGATAAAAAGGTACATAACTAAGCATGTGCATAGTGCAGATACCAAAGGCAAAAAGCCTCAGCTTAGATGCCTCCAAGAGGAGGTGTAGTCACTACTCAACTCTTTCTTGAACAGCCTCAAGGGCAGATGAGATTCCTCAGGCCTGCCATGTGCATTGTCTAAACTGGCCCTGAGCTCAGGCAGCCAAATCTCTAAGAGGAGCTGTGACTTTCATTCATATTATGTAGTAGAATTCACTCATTCAGTTAATATTATCTGTGTTTCAGGATTTGAGGGCACTTACTGTGAAATTAACAGTGATGAGTGCATCTCCCATCCATGCCAGAATGAAGGTCTCTGTGTGGATGGGATTAACCATTACAGGTGAGGCAAATTATTTGAATGACAGCTATTCAGTATGATGCACAAATGTTTATCATCCAGCTAGTCTTCTCACACTTTGCCTGTATTATGTTTGCCTTTAGGTGATGTAGTCTTTTTTTTTGTGATGTGTTTGACACTGTTACATTACATTCTGAATGTTGTGGGCAAAAAGATATACATGTGCACTAACCACGTGGACTCAAGAACCTGTCATAAGACTAAATTAAATATTAGGAATCTAATACAATAAACAGCTGTTGTTAGTCCAGTTACAATAATGCCAATAGTGAGAATTGAAGCTAATAGCAAACAGCTTCATATCCAATATAGTTATAATGGTCATATTAGGAAATCTTGCAGTTATCTAGCTCTTGTCTCTTTTGTTATGATGTCATGATTTCCATGTGTGTCCTGTGAGGAAGGTTTTCAGTCTTCCTCAAGAACCAGCAGTGTTACTGCAAATCACCAGTATCTGGGAGAAGTGTGCCAGTGTATGCCAGGAGAAGTGTGAAATTTACAGCAGAGGGTTTTCTCACCTTCAGTCTCAGGCCTGCTGGGAGCTATTTTTGTATATTTCCTTATCACAATTTACTTCCTGTGCACAGTTTATCAGTTTCCGCAGCCCACATGGACTGGAAAGGTTATTGTTTATAACACCATGATTATCCAGGTGTGTTACACCTTCACCATAAGCGCTTATTCCAGAGCTGAAGCTAAAGCATGAGAGGCAGCAGACAATTGGCTCCAGGATAGGTGTCAAAACTAGTGAAAACGAGCTCAGGCCAGGGCAAGTACTGAGCCCCTGCACAGTGGGGTCAACACAAAAGCTGTGGCCTTCAAGTAATAATGGCAAAAAAAAAAAAATTTCCTGGGCTGCAGTCCCTGTGCCTGTGAAGCTTGTTAAAGCAGTACGTTTTGTAACAATCAGAAGAAAAATCAAACATGATTTTGGAACCACCTAATTCATACTCCTCAAAATTTGCCATATTTTCACAGAATCTTTTTATGTTAAACTAAAAAATAAAATGGTGAGTGATATCCTTTTTGCTAGGTGCTCCTGCCAGCATGGTTTTACTGGGACACTCTGTGAAGCAGAGATCAATGAATGCTTATCAGGACCCTGCAGAAACAATGGAAGTTGCCTGGATCTTGTAAACAGGTTAGTTATTACTAAATGAAAAACAACTCTCCGATTTCCTTATGTATAAAATCTGCCTACTGCCTTGAGGTTGGATGGGATCTTCAGCATATGATGAAGATTCTGTTTTAAAATTAGGTAGGCACATGCCATTAACTCACATAATTGTTTCTTAAGTGACCTGAAAGAAAATAGAAGGGAAACTGTTTTCAACACAGTTTGTTCTTTCCCCACTTACTTTTTTATCATCTTCTTCTTCTTGCTTTCTAAATTTAGAAAAGCAGTAAAATTAAGGAAAATTGATCTTCAGTTAGAGTGCTTCATCTCTCTTTTCAGTTTCTGGCAATGACCTTCTCTAATGTGTTTACTAAGTGTAAGCAAGAGAAAATTTTGCACCTTGTAGTTTTTTCCATGACACTCAACAGTTATTCAGAGACTTGGGTCAAAAGAACTTTAGCCCTTAAGTCATTCCTCATATCTTCAGCTAAAATCATTGTGCACAATTTTTCTAGTGATTTTAAAAAGGAATACATTTCTCTGCTTGCTTCAGAAACATGGAAATGAGAAATTCTGGAGTTCTGGGCTGCAGTGCGCTATGCCAAATTCGCATCTGAGCTAAGTGCGGCATCAGTATGGTGAACCCTGGGGAGCTGGGGCACACCAGGTTGACTAAGGAGGAAAATAACTCACAGCCAAACCCAGGGTAACAGTCTGCTAATTGTTTTGATACAGATGAGGATTCGGGATACCAACTTGACATCAGGACATGCATACTGCTTCACAATACTAGAGAAAATCATGTAATTTACTTCTGTTGACTTACCTGATTTTTTTTCTTTTCTGAAGATTCATCTGCAGTTGTGCACCTGGGTACTATGGGTCTGTATGTGAGATGGATGTAAATGAGTGTGAAGATTTGCCTTGCTTGCATGGAGGAAGCTGCATCAACAGACTTGGTGGCTATGGGTGCTTCTGTCTACCTGGATTCACAGGTATGGTCCACTCTCTACCATAGTGGAAAAAGCTATATCACAGGTTTTATAAGATTTTAATTTTATAGCAATGGCCACAAGTAACTAAAAAAAAGAGTGCACAGGATCATTTTTGGAGGATAAATCATTATTAATTCAAATAGAACTTTGATACAATTCTTGCTAAGTTGCTCAAGGTGTTGTTTACATTAAGGCTTGATTTATGATTTCTTTAGTCACCCATACATTCAGCTAAAACACATTAAACGACAGATTGCATAGTGCAAAGAAAATAAATGTTTTCTGGATTCAGCCACTGACTTTGCTGACCTGTTGAACTGACACTGTTGCCTTTAGTGTTAATAGTTGCATTTTTGCTGAACTAATGACAAAATATTTAGTGGGTAGAGATGCAGTAAAATTTCTCTAAAATGGCTGTGACATTTAAATGCTCTGCAGGCTGTAGAACAAGTAGTTCATACTTAATGTTTTAATATATCCAGCTTAAGCAATCTGAAAACATGTAGGGTCATAGGATTCTTCTTGCAGAAATTTTTTATAGTTCTCTGCCTAAAGTTGTATTATATCTGCATTCTTTCTGCATAAAATGTTTTTTCCTACCCATTTCAGCCTTTGATAAATAGCACATATTTCATAAGATTAGAAAAGGTACAATTCATGCCACTGAACTGAGAGGAATATATTTTCTATACAGACCAAAGAAGAAGTACAGTTTTGGGAATATCTGTATAGCTGTATATCCTTCTTCAATCCACCACAAACTTTAATCTATATACTTCTAGTGCAGTGATCTTCAAAATTATCATTGATATTTCACAAAAATAGGAAAAATCTACATCATTCTATTGTTAAAACTTTAAAAGCTCCCCCCAGCCCCAATGTATTCTTCAGAAGAGCTAACTAATAGATGTTAAAACAGTTGTCTTCACCTTTCTGTATACACTTCTGTAAGAATTTCCAGTTATATTCATAAAATATAAGCAGCTGTACCTGAAGGACTTGAGAGACTCTAATTTGAAAAGGAACAAACAATCTGCAGGTGTGCTTTCCTTTCATGATTCTTCATTACTGATTAAGCAGTTTGACTTGAATTCTTTAACACATTTAACCACAAGGATAGGATGCTGGGTTTTGCAGGGAGGTTTTGTAACTTTGATTTGTTTTGTTCTGTTTTAATTAGCTGTAGTAGTTGTTTAGCATTATAAGTAGCTGTTTACTGGTAAAAATTCTTTCTGTAAATTTGTAAGAGTAGATGTTTACTATTCAGTGTTAGTTATTTTCTAACAAGGATGGGGTGATATCTGTGTGTCTATCAAGCAGTAAAACATAACTCAAAATTTAGTGATACATTGGAAATCACATAATTATAAACAGTGATTTTGTGTCCTCCCTTTCAAGTGATATTATTTGGACATCCTCTATGCAATTTACCAGTTAGACTAAGTCTGAAGGAACAATTAATCCACAAAATGTTTGGCATAGCAGTTAAATTAAGGTTGAAAAATGAAGTTGCAGTGTTAGCAGACTCAGAGAATCATAGTTAGGGTTGGAAAGGACCTTAGGATTATCTAGTTCCAAACCCCCTGCGATGGGCAGAGACACCTCCCACTAAACCATATCACACAAGGCTATGTCCAGCCTGGCCTTGAACACTGCCAGGGATGGAGCATTCACAAGTTCCCTGGGAAACCCATTCCAGTGTCTCAGCACCCTTACACTAAAGAATTTCTTCTTCATATCCAATCTAAACTTCCTCTGTTTAAGTTTGAACCCGTTACTCCTTGTACTCTCACTACAGTCCCTGATGAATAGTCCCTCCCCAGCATGCCTATAGGCCCCCTTCAGATACTGGAAGGCTGCTATGAGGTGTCCAAGCAGCCTTCTCTTCTCCAGGCTGAACAGACACAGCTTTCTCAGCTTATTGTCCTATGGGAGGGCTCCAGTCCCCTGATCATCCTCATGGCTCTCCTCGGGACTTGTTCCAACAGTCCCATGTCATTTTTATGTTGAGGACACCAGAACTGCACACAATACTCCAAGAGCAGAGTAGAGGGGCAGGATCACCTCCTTTGACCTGCTGGTCACGATCCTTTAGATGCAGCCCGGGATATAGTTGGTTTTCTGAGCTATGAGCCCACACTTCCGGCTAATGTTCATTTTTCCATCGACCAACACCCCCAAGTCCTTCTCTGCAGAGCTGCTCTCTGTCTCTTCTCTGCCCAAACTGTAGATGTGCCTGGGATTTCTCTGATCCAGGTGTAGGACCTTGCACTTGGCATGATTAAACTTCATCAGGTTGGCATCAGCCCACCTCACAAGCAT
>JANRGW010047131.1:0-13990 GCA_024733675.1 Psilopsiagon aymara
AAGGTGGATGGTGACAGCCAGCATGGCTTCACTAAGGGGAAATCCTGCCTGACCAAACTGGTGGCCTTCTATGATGGTGCTATGGAACTGATGGACAGGAGTAGAGCAGCTGATGTCATTTACCTGGACTTGTGCAAAGCATTTGACACTGTCCCACATGGCACCCTTGTCTCTCAGTTGGAGAGATATCAATTTGATAAGTGGACCACTCGGTGGATAAAGAACTGGCTGGATGGCCTCATGCAAAGGGTTGTTCTCAATGGCTCAATGTCTAGCTGGAGGCCAGTAACGAGTGGTGTCCCTCAGGGAACCGGTCTTGCTCAACGCCTTTGTTGGTGACATGGACAGTGGGATCGAGTGTGCCCTCATCAAGTTTGCCGATGACACCAACCTGTGTAGTTCGGTTGATACGCTGGAGGGAAGGAATGCCATCCAGAGGGACCTTGACATGCTTATGAGGTGGGCTGATGCCAACCTGACGAAGTTTAACCATGCCAAGTGCAAGGTCCTACACCTGGGTCGGAGCAATTCCAGGCACAGCTGCAGGTTGGGCAGAGAAGAGACTGAGAGCAGCCCTGCAGAGGGGGACTTGGGGGTGTTGGTTGATGAAAAAATGAACATGAGCCAGCAGTGCAGAGTTGTCAGAAAGCCAACCATATCCTGGGCTGCAGCAAAAGGAGTGTGACCAGACATCAAGGGAAGTGATCCTGCCCCTCTACTCTGCTCTTGTGAGACCTCACTTGGAGGATTGTGTGCAGTTCTGGTGTCCTCAACACAAAAAGGACATGGAACTGTTGGAATAAGTCTAAAGGAGGGCCACGAAGATGATCAGGGGACTGGAGCACCTCCCATATGAAGATAGGATGAGAAGGTTGGGGCTGTTGAGCCTGGAGAAGAGAAGGCTGTGTGGAGACCTCATAGCAGCCTTCCAGTGTCTGAAGGGGCCCTATAGGGAAGCTGTGGAGGGACTCTTCATTAGGGACTGTAGTGATAGGAAAAGGGGTAATGGGTTCAATCTTAAACAGGGGAAGTTTAGATTGGATATGAGGAAGAAATTGTTTACTGTAATAGTGGTGAGGCACTGGAATGGGTTGCCCAGGTGAGCGCTGTGAATTCTCCATCACTGGCGGTGTTCAAGTCCAGGCTGGACAGAGCCTTGGTATCATGATTTAGTGGGAGGTGTCCCTGCCCATGGCAGGGGGATTGGAACTGGATGACCTTAAGGTCTTTTCCAACCCTGATTATTCTATGATTCTACGAATATATGTTGAGGCATAATTTGATTGTAAAGAGTTGGAAATTTTACTCGTCCTCCACTAAATCATCAACAAGTTTGAGAAACTATCATCTCTTTTTTCTTGTCAATGAAATTGGTTGGTGACAGTTGTGAAGTGACTGCTGATACTGCAACATTAGAATTAGAAGCATTATGTTCTGAGATACTGTTATTATCAGCAGCAAAATATAGCTTATTTTATAAACTACTTTTTGCAAGCAAGGAATTCTCAAAACAATAAAATATTTAGTGTGATAGCACTGGAAAGCAATTAAACATGTACTGCCACTCTTTGCAATAACTTTCTGGTAACCAAGATATTCCACTTATGGCTTCAGACTTACACATAGAAGTTATTTTACTTATTTAGCAGAGATGCAAACAGGTATTGCATGGTCTCTCACTTCATGAAAGGGGAGTGCACATATGCTGTCAAATTATCCTGGATTTTCTAACTGACCAAGTAAGAAAATAAGATTAACAGGTATTAAAGATGTCTAAAGGCACAGTTTTTCCACTTGTGTATCTATAGCAGTCTTGATTGCACCTGAGATGCAAATAAGACTTTTCGTCAGTGATGGTCTTAATACTTGAATTAGTTCTGGCATCTGCTTAAATAGAGCTATTAATCTAAGGCATCCAGCAAATCCAGAAGAATGTGCCAATCTCATAGTCACATAAATCATATGATGAAATGTTCATTGAGATAAAATGAGGCTCTAACTTGTTCTTTATACCTCAGACACCTTCATAATGTATGCCAAGTTATCAGAGATTCAGTTGCTTCTCTCTGCTCTGAAGATTTTGCTTGCAAAGGTTGTTTGTAAGTGACTGTTGTACCACATACAATCTAACATTTCCCATGCTGGCTGTAAAAATTTAACAGCAGATATTGCTTGTATTAGTTGAACTACTGAGACATAATAAAAAAGAAGTAATCATAACATTAATAGTAAAAGATAAAAGGTCTACTTTGGAAAGCAAATTACATACCAGAGAACAGATTCTTTAGATACTCTTTTTTGGACCACAGTTGAGCTAAGCAATAGAACATTTGTGTGACAAGTGACCTGTCACACAAACTGACCCCTACAGGGTCAGCTTCACGTTTTAAAGCAATGTGTGACAGCCATTAACTTCATATTTGTGGTAAAGAATCTATGCTGCAATGCTTGAAGAAATGTATGACTGAATACTAGAATTAATTTTATCTTTTGTTACTAAAAGATTGTTTAGTTTTTTAAGGAAATTATTTTCAAAATAGAAGCTTAAAAAGAAATTTATCTGGTTTTTTCTCCTCCCCAAAATTATTTTTCTGCCAGTGGTGGGTAATTTGAAGAGACAACATGGGGCAAATAAAAAAGCATCATTCGGCTAGAGCAGGGAGGTAAGTGGAGTGTGTGTGCTCATAATCCAGCACACTAAATGTGGTCAAAGGTGAAAACCTTCATACCTCATGAAGTTAACATATTGAAGTCTCAGCCCTGAATATTTTGATCTACTAATTAACTACTATTGTGCCATGTTATTTGTTGTTGTAGATCTCTAGTACACTGTCGTGGTTTAAGCCCAGCTGTAAATCAGCCACGCAGTTTGTTAGCTCTCCCCACCACTTCCTTCCCCGCCTCCCGGAGGGATGGGGAGGAGAATAGAAATAATGTAACTCCCACGGGCTGAGATAAGAACAGTCCAGTAACTAAGGTGTAACACAAATCACTGCTGCTACCACCAATAGTAATAATGACAAAGGAAACAACAAGAGAAGAATACAACCGTTCACCACCCCCCGGCCAATGTCATGCCCAACCAAGCAGTGATGCAACCCTTCTGGGTCCCTGTCCCCAGTTTTTACATCCTGGGAGTGACGTGCTATGGTATGGAATACCTCTTTGGTCAGTTTGGGTCAGGTGTCCTGTCTCTGCTTCCTCCTGGCTTCCCCTCTTCCCTGGCAGAGAATGAGATTCAGAAAGTCTTTGGTCAGACTAAACATTTGAGCAGTAACTAAAGCCACTGGTGTTATTTGTGCTGTTTCCAGGTCAAAAGTCAAAACCAGAGCCCTGCACCAACTACTAAGGAGAAAAGTGACTGCTACTGCTGAACCCAGGACATACACAAAAGCCACCTCATTTGTTTTCCTGGTTTAAAGGATGATAGGTGCTCTGCTAAGCCACACTCCTTTTTGCTTTGCATTTTCTATATTTTTCTTAGAAAAGACACGTTAAGTCTAATTTCCAAGAGGGGAAATAATAATGATTCACAGGTGATATATCTTTTCCTAGAGGAATTATCCATAGCCTTATTTTTCTGTACTTATATGTGAAGTTATTCTTTAAATAACTTGGTTTGTTATATAGATCCCAAACTATTGATGGCAAAATATCTCCAGGGGGGTGCCTAGTGAATTCATGGTAATATGCTTCCGGAATATATTATTTGCTGAAAACTGGATGAATTTACTAGGTGTTGGGGGGAGGAGAGACACAAAACCAACTTCTCCCAGTAAAATCACAGCATTTATTCCAAGTGCCGAAAGTCTATTTTTTTGAACAGAAAATCTGGCAATACACATGAATACATTGATAAGGCCATCAATGACCAGTATAGGTAGGACCAAAGTAGAATATGATATAAAATGATGAAAAAAAGTATATACGGACTGGTTGCTGAAGTCCACATTAACTGGAAAACAAGATTTGCCAATAAAGGCTGTGTACCTGATGATTCAGCTGTCTGCATCCCAGTGAACTAGGCTGTTGCAGGATTTTTGGGGAAAAAAAACCCTATTCATTCTTTTGTCATATGCTTGGCATAACTGTTCATCACAGAATGTTCTGCTACTTTTGTGAAAGAAAACTTTTCTTAGTGCTGTTATCTTGGAATGAAAACAAAAACCCACCCAACCCAGAGAGTAAGCTCATCTTTGAGGAATTAGGAGCCATAACAGAAATCCAAATTTCATAGATGTTTGCTTGTTTGTTTTCCCCCTCAAACCCTGTTGGGCAGCACATCAGAGTTATTTTTATCACAAGAAATAATCAGACTAGGTCCAAATTACAAAAATTAATTTGCTTTGAGAAAGAGCTTTACTCCACTAAAATACAAATGCTATTTGAAAACTGCACTAGTTTTCTGAAGTTCTTAAAGTTATGACTTGCTTATGAACTTTCCTCATTTCCCTAGGAATATACTGTGTTTTCATGATGGAAACTGGAGTGAGATTTAAACCTTCTATACTTTAATTTCACTTGTACATGAGAAGCTACTTCAGAGAAATAGGGTAGGAGTTGAAAATCACTGATGTCACAAAGATCACATGCAAGCCTTTATTTGGAAAAACAAGTTGAAAAATATTATTTTTCAAGGCAAGAGTACCATCTTGTGGCCTTTGTGTACAATGACTACCTGAACACAGATGTTTTAAGATGCCCACAAGATGAAATAGCAGTCACTTCTGCTTCTGGTTTTTTGCTAACACTGCAAGTCTTTTACCAGTCAAAGCTTATAAGTCTTTCAATAGAAGATAGTACTTTTTGTTCCATTGGTTGCAGATATCACATGAGCATCTGTTCTTGCTTCTTTCACTTCTTCAGTGTGAAGCCATTAGAAGAGCCTGGCTGTGTCCTCTCTTGAGAATACTGAAATGCAGCTGAAGAGACCAGGCCTTTCTTCTCCAGAACAACTCAGATAGTTGTGTCAGCCTTTTCTCCTGTGTTGTGTGCTCCCTCTGCCTGCTTACCTGGGCCTTCTGGGCATTTCATGTAGCTTGCTAATGTCCCTGTTGGGGAGTGAGTACTAAATTTGAATTTATCCTTTTGCTGTTGTCTGCCAAGTGGTGGAGTTGATTTTCCTTATCCTGCCAGTTTGAGCCTAACAGCATGAAGAATGGGGAGTGATGGAACCAGCGTGGGTCACCTGCCTGAGAACAAGGTAGCTTGATAAAGGTGGGCATGGCCTGTAAGCACCTTCCAACAACAATTGAAGACTGTGTCAAATGTCTTACTAAAATATAGATAATGAACATCTATTGCTTTCACCAAATTGAATGACTCATTTCAAAGTAGAAAGCCAACAAGAGAAGATATAAATTTATGATTTTTGAACATTTACTTTACAGTACAAAAGTCAACCAAAGTTTGTGTAAAGCTGTTAACCTTGACCCAAATTCTTGTAGGAACACAGACAATTCAATTTTTTTGGCTGGTGTTTATGCTTTTCTTTTTATTCTCCTTGTATTGAGCTAAAGAAATAAGGGAAAACTTCCTGAAGAATATTGGTCACCACTCTGCTGTGGGTTTCTACTCTATTATGTCTTATTTACAAACAAAATTATAATCCTTAGTGTGACTAAAGTGTTTATCCTTTCTTCCCAAAGATTTTATTGCTGGTTAGTCTTGATATGACCAATTCAAAAACACATCTGTGGACACCTTGCTATTTATTGCAGTCTCTCATTATAACTTTAAATAAATAAGATAATGTGTCCCAAACAATTTTTTTCTGAGGCTTAAAAAATACTTCATTCACAACACAAGAGTAGGCAATATATGTTTACCAGTGCCATTGGAATATATACACTAATGAAATATTAATTACAGTGATAATAATCATTAATCCTCCAAGGCAAATGACTACTTGTAGGAACATGTTATTTCACTGAAAATTAGTAAAACATACTAGCAATAATTACTGCAAAACAGACATTACTTTATAATAATACAGCAGAATGAGATTTCTTACAGTAACATACCTACAATTAGGGAAAAAAAAAAGAATTTTTTCCTTAAGTAAAATACTTTGACTACAAGTAAAATAAATTGTTAACTACATTATACCATAGAGTATTAATGAGTTTTGTAGTTTTATTCTATCTGTAAGATGTTCTTGGGTGTCATGAGTACATGTTTTGATAATTTTGAAGACAAATGATAATTTCAATATTTTTAAAAATAGATTAAGCTACAAAAAAGCCCCCAAATAAACAACAACAAACTAGAATAATCCAAGGAAAAGCAAACACTGTTTTTCTCCATACACCTTACTTTACATGCTTTCCTGCGTGTTTTCTCTGTAGCTTTTGAACAGTAGCTATTTTTCTCCACTGAAATGTAGAGCCATCTTGCCCTGATATGATTTCATGTTAAATTCAGTAGTACCTATTTAACTCAATTTCTTCTACAGAGACATAAGAACTGTCTTGTGTTATCAGAAATGCATGACTGTGCTTTTTATAGGAAGATACCGTTTCCAAACATTTAGCTATGTAAAGTGTATTTCAGCTTCTCTGAAGTACTTTCATTTTCCCCAGGGACTTTGTGTCTTGCAGGAACAGTACTGAGCAATACATGAAAAATATCTTCTTAGATTTGTGCTAAACAGATCTTACTAAAAGAAATCAGTTACACGTGTACAGCAGTCTTCTGGGAGCATGAGCACCAACTGGATTAAAAAACCCTAACAATCTAAAACTCATTTAATACATGTAGGTATCCAGAAAAACATAGAAGTAAACTTAAAAGTACAAATGTTGGAAGAAACACATGGTTGATTTAATTATTGAGTGGAATATTTTTTATGTATCCTTCCTAAAGACAAGCAAGGCTGCACACTTCTGTAACAATTGTTGGATATGTTCATCTGATTAAAACATTACACTGTCCAACAAAAACATTTTATATCAAACAGTCATAAAATAGTTCAGGTTGGAAGGGAAAACTGAAAACAAAAAATGTGTAAAGAGCCAGAAACCAGAATTTTACTGTGATTTTGGTGTCTTTTAGCATTAATAAGAATCAACAATCACCTCCTGAACACTGAATACATGGTGGTGGAGTGGAGAAGGGGAGTTATACTGAAGAATTTCTTAGTATTCCATCTGTGATTGTGGGACTGCTTAACATCTTGTCGTGCTCCATCACCATTGCAAAACTAGAGCTATTACCTTCCACAAAGATTTTTTTGTTTGTTTGATTTCAAAGATAACAATTATTGCAGCCTACCTAATTTTTGCTACAGCACATGTTAATGAATGAGCTCTGTATCTATTCTGAATGATGGGACACATACATATTTATTGGACAAGTTGTTAAAATGACACAAAGTACTTATTATGAATTAGTTTTTTCATTTCACCTTCACTCAGACTGGCTTTATCTTTGGCTTGTGTTCAGTAAAAATAAACCTGTCATGGCCACAAAATTTAAATCTTTTTAAGCTGTCTATTCTTTTCTGACAAAGGCAGTAAGCCTGTTACAGATGGTTTATTTATTCTGGTAGTTCCTCTGTTCTTCCTACCTTTTCTGGTGTCTTTTTAAATTAATTTTTCCTTCCAATATTCTTTTACAAATCCTTGTCCACATACAATCCATCAGAATTTTACATTTCTAGATGCTGAAAGACTAACGAAACTAAAGCTTGAAAAGTAAGGCAAAGGAACTTTTAAAAGGAAAAGCCAACCTTTATTTTTTTTCTTACAGAAGAAAAAAATCTTTTGATAGTTACTGGTCATCTTTTCTACGGCTGTTCTAACCACATATAAGGAGATTATCACTCTCCTGTAAGTAAAGTATTGCACTGACTGTTCATAAACTGAAATTAGCAAGAAATCTGCATAATTTCAAAATTATACTTATTAGCTGAACTGTGATAGACTCACATGTTCCAACTTCACTGTCATCAATTATTTTGTCTAGACTATGAATCATCTTATAACCAACACTTCCGATCTTCTAATGACTATTCTAATGATCTTTCCAGCACTTCTGATTCTCAGCATACTAATCCGTTGCATATGACTAAGTTCTGTTCTATTGATGAAGGCTTCAGTGTTAAAATGTCATATCTGTAGTTCCAGAAATTCCTTCAGATCGAACAAGACAATTGGTATTTGCCGGTACCATTGTTCTGATCAGTGGGGTGTAATTATTTTCTTTATTTGTGTTATATTTCCTATATTTCTTAATTTTATCTATTTATATATTTTTTATTTCTTGCGTAAAAGCCAATATTAAGTGCTTTCTTCTTTTAGAAATGTCTAAAATTTTTTTTTAATTCCTTGAGTTTTGATTGCATCAATGAGTGAGAAATACAGCCATAAAATAGCATCTTAGTAGTATAGTGCATTTAGAATAATAAAATCGTTGAATATTTTGTGTTGAAAGGGACCTTAAAGGTCATCTAGTTCCAACACCCCTGCCATGCTCAGGGATGCCTCGTACTAAACCATGTCACCCAAGGCTCCATCCAACCTGGCCTTGGCCACTGCCAAGTATGGAGCATACACCACTTCTTTGGACAACCTCTTCCAGTGCCTCACCACCCTCACAGTAAAGAACTTCTTCCTTATATTTAACCTAAATCTCCTGCTTAAAATAAATAAATAAATGTATAAAAAAATCAAAAAGTACTTTGGTTTTGTGGTGTTGAAATTAATGGTTCTGTTATTATCGTTGAAACAAGTATTGCAGACTGCACAATTGCCTGTAATGTGATGGATTTTTATCTACATGGATGCTGTAAAGTTTTGTTGTCTCAGCATATCATACTGAATCTTTCTAATCCCTGCTCAAGCTGTCCTTTCTATAAGTATCTATGCTTCATCCTCCAAAAAGATTGCTTCATCAAACCACTTCTTTCTCAAGATCTGGTTATTTCACAGCTCTACATGGTAGATGTTCCTTTCCTGTTCTAGGATGAAAACTTTCTAGAACTGTTAGGAAAGAGTTGAACTGAGAGGTGGACTGAGGTGTTTCTGTTGCAGCCTGAGCTTTAGGATGCTTTGTGGTAACAGGCATTCCTCTTTCATATTCCCAGTTCGTACGTCAGTTCACCATTGGTACACTGCTGTTTCCCAGTTAAACCAGGACGAGTGTATGTAACTTGTTTCTCTTTCCTACTGTAGATGTCACTCTAGGGCTGTGTGCTTCTTTCTGATTGAAGTAACTCATCAAGTTGGAGAAGAAGGTGCTGAAGATTTTAGTTGTTTAGTACTGAAATATTTATGGTTTTATACTTAGGTTGAACATAGAGGAACTGCAGTAAGACTCTGGAACTGAATTACAAATTTCAGATCCTGTAAAAGAAATCAGTTTTTCAGTATTTTAGATGAATGAGTAACTTAGGTATTTTTTCAGGAAATACAGCTCCAGTGAATGCAGTGAATGATAATTTTTTTGAATTTTGGAGACTCCTGAAATCCAGATAGGTAGCTTAATTTTATTTTTTTTTTTTTTTTAACCCATAAAAAAATGCTAATCTTGTCTGTGTATGCATTTACACAGGTACTTAAAGACAGCTATCATGTGAGGTGTCTAAAATTTGAATATTATTTAGGTAAATAGGCTGACTGGATCTCAGCATGTTCATTCACTTATCTTCAGATTTGGTACGAAGTTTATATTACATTTAAAAATAAGAGATTCAAAGAAAGACAATTACATTTGTTAAATTCAGAATCTTGTTACGGACAAAACTGAGCCCCCATGACATGGTGAGTCAACAATTTCCTGTTAGCAAATTAACATATTAACAATCTACTAAAATGCAACCAGCAATTTTATTAGTCCAGTTACAATAACACTAAAACACCCCAACTTGTTACAGACAGATAGGTTCTTAACACCTGAGTTTTCGGGGCAGTACAGAACCTTGGTCTTTCTGCCAGTGATAGCAAATTTGGATTTATTGAACTATAGAACAAAAGTGTAGAAAGTCATCCGTAGAGACAATAGCAGGTGTTATACTCAGCACCCAAAGGCATCATATTTTTGACAGTATCTTCTATAGCAACCTTCTTTACTCCATTAAGGATGATGTGACTGCAGCATGGATTTCAAAGCCTCAAATGTTTCTGCTCTGAATAAATTTTGGAGAAGCATCTTTCTCAACTTTTTATTCAATCTGTCATGGTCATGAGGGCACCACCACCCCCCTGGCCACTCTCCCTGCCTGCCCAGCCCCAGGGCTCTCCCTACCCTGCCTAAGGCCCAGGACCTCATTTCAGTCTCCCAGTACCACCTGTCCCTGCCCTAGGGGCACTGCTGCAGGGCAACTCTCCAGCTCCCTACAGTTCTGCCCTGCTCAGCTGTCACCTCTGCCGAGATGAGCCCACCCATGGAAACAGCAGCTACTTAAATGAGATGCTAAATTTGGGTAGTGTAGATACTAACCCTGTTTCTTCCAGGTCTTATCCTGCTTTGCCTTAAGTTATTGAAATTGCCATCAATGAACTTGAGGACACATTTATTTTATTCTGTTCCTCTAGAATTTTGCCTGGGAAGAATAATATACAGCAATTTAAATTCCTGCAGAACTTTTGTGGGTTTATGGATACATTGCTCCCCAGCCCTCCACACTATTAACTTCCTCATTCCAATGCTTAAAATTGCTTTCTGAAATCTGCCAAGAGGTTCAGATGTACTGTTAAATGGATTTCAAGGCATTTGAGAAGATAAGAGTTTGTATCAAATTTTGAGCTGTAAAAAAAAAGGAAAATTTGAGGCTTCTCCTTAAATTGAAGGAACTGAGAATAAGAGAACTGGTGGACTCTTAACTAAATTTGGTCATGAAAAGATGCAAATCACTAGATCGACATGTATTTTTTTTTGTTTGTTTTACTATATACTGCTTCCTTGGAGTACCTAATGAAATCACCGTAGTCTGGGATTAACACAGAAGAATTGAAGTTTGTAACTTTTGTGTATCCAAGTAGATGACTTCTCTAGAGAAAAAACATATGCCTTTGGAAAATTTATTCTGATAAAAAGTACATATATTTGGAAAAGGAGCGTAGATACCCTCCCTTTTAACTACAAAAGTAGAGTCAAACAAACACTTATGGACATTATTAATCTGAGATCATCTAGACTGATTTATAATGAGGCAGGTAAAATAGCAGCTTGTAGAGGAGTCATCCTACTTTATCTGGTTTGCTAATGGCCTGAATAGTGCTTGTTAAATTGCTGTATAGATACAATAACTGTTTATTTTGCCTCTAAACTAGAAGACATGATAGCTTGTTGAAAGGTACAACTTCATTTCTTTAATAGTATTTCTCAAAGAAAATAGTATCTTTCACTAATTATTTCCTTCATGTCACTTACACAGCAATATAGGTTTTCTCTTTTTGCTTTAATACTGATGGTTGTCTTTACACCAGCATCAACTTATTTCTTCTCAGTCCCTTTGTAAGCATAATCAGATTTTTAAACAATCATATAAAACTTTAAAAAACTGGTTCCACAACTCCATGTGCTGAACTGTTTTCCTTAATACTTCCTAATTCATCCTCAAAAAGTCTTTGCTTTTTTACAGCGAATGCTTTCATATCCAGCTTTTCCAATAGGAAAACTGGGGAAAAAAGCTATTGCAAAACAGAAAACTGACATTCTCAGCATGAGGGGGATGTGAATAGAAACTCTTAATTCAACCCATATTTTTCCCTCTCTGGTCAAGACCCCTAAGGCACCATAGAGGAACCTTGGTTTGGCTGCTGCTTCTGACCACAGAGTATCTGTGGTCCAGTCCAGATGTTGGATCTTAGGTCTGACTGCTGGGAGAAGACCTGTGAGAAACAGGTGCCTGACTCAAATATGTCTTACTTCATTCTTAAATAATCGGACTATATACTTTCTGAGAGTCTTTTCATTTTTTCTGGCCTTTGACATTTTTTGGCCAAGAAGATCAATTTGAAGTTTAAGATGAACTCCACATTTTTGTTTCAACTGCATATGAAACCTTTTGCTAGTATGTAAATGCTTAATAAAAAAAAGAGTCCCACTTCCTTTCCTAGACTTTTAGAATAATCTGCTTTAAATTGCTTTTCAATGTAACCTCAAATATGAATACAGCAAAGACTTTTCCTGACAATTTGTCAAATGAATATGTTAGGTAAAATATTTCAGATGTAAATTTTTGCAATATTGCAACTTGTTACTGTGTCCAATGAAACTCTACATTAATATGATTCTGGTGTTAGGCATTTGTACATATACATTATGGAGCTGTCAACAGAGGATGTTCAACTGTTCATTGTAGTGCCTTGATCTCATATGACAATGAAAATCGGGGAAAGTCTTTATATAATTTTCTTCTTAAGTTATATGTAGAGACTTTCGACTTTTCTGAATGCAAGGAAATTAGAATTGCTTTTAAATGCATGATGTTCAGGACACAAATGCATTATTCTTCTCTATAGTATCTATAAGCACAATAAAAAGCTTGATTTTCCTTAAGGATAGCATCAATATGTCTAAAAAATTTCAACATAGATATATTGAAATCTAAAAGTTATAAAAATATATGATATTCACAATAAAACTGTAGAACATGCTAAGTACCTATTTAACTGCCAATATTTGTTGCTTCAAGGAAAAATTAATTAGGACTAGGTAGTCTTGTGGCCTAACAAAGATCTATACTCTATCAGTCACTGGGTGGACAGGGTGTTGCTTCACTGTTGAATGATAATGTTTAAGGATGGGGCTGGAGGTTCCTGCAGCCCTCTGAATTTGTGTTATCATTTGCTCATATGAATATTAAATGCTGTTACTGTGAGAGTGGTGAGACACTGACACAGGTTGCCCAGGGAAGCTGTGGCTGCTTCATCCCTGGCAGTGTTCAAGGCCAGATTGGATGGCGCTTTGAGCAATCTGATCTAGTGGAAAGTCTCCCTGCTCACGGCAGGGCGATTGGAACTGGATGAAATTTAGGGTGCCTTCCAACCCAAACTATTCTATGATTCTACAATGCTTCTTTGTCCTCACTCGAGAATTTTTTTGAAATAAAGGTGCAATTTACCAAAGTGCAAAATCCAACTTTGTTTAGTGTGGGTTTTCTTAGCTTAGTGATATCAGCTCCAAGGGTATGTTTGCCTACCCATAACATGGGTTTTGAGTGCAACAAGCTTTACAATAGGGCACATATAAAGCAGAGAGATTCCAATCATGGGATCACCAGATAAAAGAGAAGTTATAGATCAGGTTGGGTTTTTTTGAGAACTTTGGATAATTTAACTAGGCTTTTCTGTTACTAGAGTCCTAAAAGTATCAGGAAAATTAGCTGTTGTTTATAAAGTGGACTATAACTTTTGGATTAAATGAGTTACTAAGGATACCAGAAAGCATCATTACTTAGCGCTAAAGATCTGATGCAATGGCAGGGTTTTTCCCTTGAAGTAACATTTAAGTCACTTAAGCAGTGCTGTATTGTTTGCTTGTAAACCAAGGTGAAGATTTATTGCTATGAATAAACAAAATGAAAGAGTAGCATGCACAAAAGTCAACAATTTAGGAGGTACAGTGTCAAGACCACAGTAGCAGAATTAACTTGTGACATTGTAGCCATGGTAAACAACTTGCAGCAATCAATGATGAAATTAAGCAAATTTCAGATAACTGAGCAAACAGATTTGCCTCAGTTTTCAGCTCAGAACCCAGTCAAAAGATTTCTCATCCTGCTGAGGGCAGCTGAGGAATTAAAATGGGGGTTTTCAATCAAATTCCAGATGAGCAGCTGATGAGATTAATCCACATGTATTTAAAAGAGGAGTAGAGAGTTCTTCAGCGTGGAAATATGCACCTCATGTTTATACCAATTTTACTAAAAGTACAGGGTCAAATATAGACATTATGCACATCACTGGTGTCGTGGTTTAAGCCATAAATCAGCCACACAGTTTGTTCACTCACTTCCCCCTTTTTCTTCCCTCTGCTCTGGGAG
>JANRGW010047133.1:0-12275 GCA_024733675.1 Psilopsiagon aymara
ACCCTCCTCCCTGGCAGAGCATGAGACTCAGGAAGTCCTTGGCCAGACCAAAATGTACTAAGCAGTAACCAAAACATCGGTGTTATCAACACTGTTCCCAAGCCGATAGTCAAAAAACACAGCTCCACACCATCTACCAAGAAGGGGAAAAACGACTGCTACTGCCGAACCCAGGATAGCATCCCAGGACGCGAACTGTATCCTGGGCTGCATCAAAAGGAGTGTGACCAGCAGATCGAGGGAGGTGATCGTGCCCCTCTACTCTGCTCTTGTGAGACCTCACTTTGGAGTATTGTGCGCAGTTATGGTGTGCTCAACATAAAAAGGACATGCAACTGTTGGAGCAAGTCCAAAGGAGGGCCACAATGATGATCAGGGGACTGGAGCACCTCCCGCATGAAGATAGGATGAGAAAGTTGGGGCTGTTCAGCCTGAGGAAGAGAAGGCTGCATGGAGACCTCATAGCAGCCTTCCAATATCTGAAGGGGGCCTATAGGGATGTGCAGGAGGGACTCTTCATTAGGGACTGCAGTGATAATACAAGGGTTCAATCTTAAACAGGGGAAGTTTTGATTTGATATGAGGAAGAAATTCTTTAATGTAAGGGTGGTGATGCACTGGAATGGGTTGCCCAGGGAAGTTGTGAATGCTCCGTAACTGGCGGTGTTCAAGGCCAGGTTGGACAGAGCCTTGGGTGATATGGTTTAGTGTGAGGTGTCCCTGTCCATGGCAGCTGGGTTGGAAGTAGATGATCTTAAGGTCCTTTCCAACCCTAACTATTCTATGATTCTATGATTCGATGATTCTATGATTCTATGATAAGGGAGTTCACTGAAAGGCACATTGGAGGAGAGTCTATTAGCAGTCTACTGATTGTCTTGATGATGAGTTTGTGTTCTTCAGAAGAAATTACAGAGACCAGTCATCAAGCTGACAACCTCTCCACAATAATTTTTTAGGAAATGGGAAGGGGAATATCCATCTCATCTGAGAATGTTAAGAATATTGTACAACTCATGGTGGTTTTGAAAATGTCATGTGTAGCTTACCTGAAAAACTGGCATGTATGTACAAAGAGGATGTTATTTTTGAAAAATGAGGTAGTGTTTACTTCAAATTTTTCATCTATTTTTCATCTATTCTATGATTATGTGACTCTAAAAAATTTTCTGATTTTTTTCTGAGTCTTACTAGTCCTACATACATAAACTTGAGTTGGCAACATTTTCAAAGAATTCTGAAGCCTGGCCTGGCTGAAAAGTCAGTTATCTGTATTTTCAATTCTACTGAAAGAATAGTAGATTGCCTTTCTCTTGCTCTTTCAATCAGTGTCATATTATGAACTTTCCTGTTTCCCTAGTATATTTGGCTTTTTGAAAGCTTATACATTCTGCATCATGAGACATTGTTGTCTTACAATATCAGATGGGGAACTGAAGCATAGTCATGATACTGACATTTAGCATAATTAAAATATGCTTATATGTAAAGTATTAGCTTATTTCGTGAAGGTCTGCAAGTTGTGAAAACTAGCGTCAGAGGAAAATAGAATCCTTGTATTTTTCAGGCATAAATATAACATTAATCCTGCCAAGAAAGTCCATAGACCCTTATATTTCTTAGATTTTTTTTTCCTAAAAATACCACTAGGATCTGTCGACAACACAGATAGTGCAGTAGTATCAAACTTCTGAGTTTATGCCTGTATTTTATATTAGTGTACGTGCATATTTGTATGTTTCATGGAGATAATAGAATGGTTTAGGTTGGAAAAGCCTTTAAACCATCTAGTGCAACTGTTAACCTTGACACTGTCATGTCCACCACTTAACCATATCCCTATGCAGCACAGCTACATGTCTTAAATACCTCCAGCCTTGGTGACTCAACCACTTCCCTTGGCAGTCTGTCCCAATGCTTGACAGCCCTTTGGGGAAGAAATTTTTCCTAATATCCTGTCTCAACACCTCCTGGTGCAACTTGAGGCCATTTCCTTTTGTCCTATTGCTTGTTACTTGGAAGAGACCAATCCCCATAACCTTGATCACCTATCTAACTATCTAGGTATTCAACTCACCATGGTCAGAGTATTCACTGGTATCCTTATCACATAATCCTCAAATAACTCAGAGCAGTAAGGTCTTCCTTCAATCTCCTTTTCTCTAGACTAAACAGCTCCAGTTGCCTTAACTGCTTCTCATAAGACTTGTGCTCTAGGCTGTTCACCAGCTTTGTTACTCTTTGGACTCACTCCAGCACCTCAGTGTCTGTTTTATAGCGAGGGGCCCAAAACTGAACACAATATTCAAGACCTGGCCCTACCAGTGTTGAGTGCAGAGGGACAGTGACCTCCCTAGTCCTGCTGGCAACACTATTTCTAACACAAGCCAAGATGCTATTGGATGCCTTACCTGCTAGGCACGTGTTCAACTGGCTGTTGACCACCACTCTCAGGCACTACTGCATTACCTGGGGTTGTTATGCTCCATGTGCAGGACCTGGCACTTTGCCTTGTTGAATCTCATATGGTTGGCCTCAACTGCATTGATCCAGCTTGTCTGGATCCCCTGTAGATTCTTTTCATCTTCAAGTAGATCAACACTTCCGCCCAACTTGGTGTCATCTGCAGACTTACAAAGGGTGCACTCAATTGCCTCATCCAGGTGATTGCTAAAGATATTAAACAGAGCTGGCCCCAGTACTGAGTCCTGGGGGACACCACTTGTTACCTGCTGCCAAGTGGGTTTAACTCCCTTCACCACCACACTTTGGACCCAGACAGACAGCCAGATTTTACCCTTTCATGCATATATATACATATATATATATATGTATATAAAAATGACATTTTTATGTTTAAAGCTGCAAAGTTTTAAGATAACTAACTTCCAGGTTAAAGGGATAAGTCATTAGACTTGATGTACTAACAATCTGTCCTAAGCTGATCTGCAGCTGCTGATATGCTTTAATTGCTACTTTGATTACATTTCCATAAGTAAGGTCCTTCTGATGCCATCATATCTATCAGTGGTAATGTCATACATACTGAGATGTATGTTCCATTGTGTTGTCAAGCTGGATGTTCATCCACTAATTCCAGTTTAGTGTCATGAAAAAATCTAAGTAAAGGAGACATGAAGCCAATCAGTAGCTGTATAGTTAGGTGTATTTATTTTTTGTATCAGAGCAACAAACTTGACACCCAAGGTCATCACTCAAATCCTCAGAACATCCTCTAGATTCTCCTTTAAATACCTCGAAGCTAGTAAGAATTATGAACATAAACATCAAAGCATCTAACAAGAAAATAATTTAACTCTTGTTAGTTATGATTACAGTGAAAGGTACTTCAGAAATCTAAAATACAAGAAAGTGGAATTTGGATAAAAAATTGGGAGTATGTTGAAAAATCAAGCACTAAAACCTCAGACTCCTAAAACAAATAATAATGGTTTAAAAAATCCCACCCAAAATCCCAAAACATTTTGAGATCTTAAAATCCAAGTGTGAATTCTAGAATTCTTCTTGATTTTGAAATCTAAAAAATGACATTTAATCAACTGAATTAAAATATAATCTTGAATGTGTTAATTATGAGAAGAAAAACGTAACCAGACTGCATGTGCTGGCAGATTGTGTAAGCTGTGTTCACTGGTGCACTGAATGTGATCAATTTTGTCTGTAAAATACATAGCTAAGCTAAAATACATGAACTCTTCAAAGGTTCACTAGGTAAGTCTGACATCTTTAAATTCAGTCTCACTGGTTTGGGACGGGGGGTTATCACTTGCTTTTGTTACTGAATGAAGTGGTATTTTCCTGTTTGTGAGCCAAACTAAGAGAAGGAGGATAATTTTTCTGGATACAGGCACCTACTTAGTTCTTCCAAAGTTTTATATCCTAATATCTTAGTCTTAAATGTCATAGGGTATGTTTTGAACAAAGCAAAGAGCAAGTTGTTTTGCAGTTTAACAGTTCATTCTTTGAGAATGAAATATTCCATGAGACAGTGTGCATGGAATATCATTTTAACCAGCTGGGGTCAGCAGTCCCAGCTGTGTCTTTCCCAGCTCCTTGCGCTGCCCCAGGCTATTTGCTGGAGGAGCATGGTGAGAAACATAAAAGACCTTGAGTGTGTGTAAGCGCAGTTCAGCAGTAACTAAAGCAGTGTGTAATCAGCACTGCTTTGTTTACAGTATATTCCTCAGCATCATTCGGGCTGCTGCGAGGACAATTAACTCCCATCCCAACCAGATACAGTACAATATTTTATTAAGTAACACAGATTTCACATCATTAATTTGTGGGTAATTCACACTGACAGGTATTTGTCGATTGCGTTGGGGTAATAAATTTACGGCCAGATTTTCAGAGGAGTTCTTTATGAACACCTAAACAGAAGCTGACGTCCCATTTATCAACAAATATGGCCTTAAGTGTTGAAATTTGTTATGAGTATTCATTTATTTCACTACCTATTTTTGCCCACGCCATCTGTGAAATTGAATGGGGAATAAGCTATTATAATTGTAAATTATATTTAGAGAAAAATCAGCATATTCTAAATACACTTCTATAAAATTACTGTCTGCATTTTAGTTTTAATTAGTAGGTTTTTAATACTCTTAGGTGCAAATGCAATATTTCAGCAGCAAAGTTTGGTTTTTGCAGAATCAAAGGAACAGTTTTTTTATAGAACAACTTGATTTTTAAGATAATTCTGTTCTTCGTCATTGTCTTGATTACATTATCTTATACAGTGACTGAAGGAAACTGGTTCTTTTTTTTTCTATGTCCACTGAACAAAGGGAATTTGGGCAAATTTATGTCTGATAATTGTAGTTAAACAAGCAATTGGTTCAAAACCTTTTTTTGTGTGTGAAGTGAATAGGAGTTTGTAAAAATTCTGAGTTTACTTCTCAAACTTACCAAAGTTCATACTAGCCCATGACATTTAATTCTTAAGTAGTGAATTTTCATTTCAATAATTTCTGATCAAGAAGTAGTGCTTTAAATAGGAAAGTGTTATCTTCCGTGTTTCCACTTTTTTTTTTTTACTTTTTAGAAAATGTTTTGTTTTTGTTTTTGTTTTTGTTTTTGTTTATTTCTTGCATTTTCTCCACTACCTTCATCCTATTTATTTCTCCTTGTTGTAACTTGACAGTGTTTTGTAAAATTGTTTAGAATTTTTTTGTAATACCTCAGGTATTAGAAAGAAAACACTGCTTTCAACACAGCCAGTGGGACAGAAGATGAAGCTGATACAGCAGGACTAGTAAAAGTATTTTACAAAATGACATTAACAGACTTCTCTTAGGACTTAGAGCACTTTGTTCTACAGTTACGGATAGAAGATCCATCTTTGAGGCTCAGGATCACTTCCTGGCTCCCATACAGGCAGAATCCACAGCAGCTGCAAAAGCAGCATTTTTAGATTTTAGAGGGAGTAAGAGAGTCTCTTGTAGTCTTCAGTCTTCCTGTAGTTTCCAGTTCTTGTAGCTTGTTTTCTTCCTAGCCAAACTCTTGACTAACAGACTCTTGAGGAACAGGTTTTGTACTCCTAGCTGGGATCATAGATTCAGAAAGAATGAGCAATGTAGAACTGTCTGACTCCTGCATGACTCTAGGAAGTGAGATTGCCCGTTTTGGTTATCACTGGCCACAGTCATCACAATTCAAATTGCCTGTGTACTTTCTAAAGCAGAATAACCTCTAACCTTTTGAATATTCTGAAGTAATTCTGAAATATTTCTAATTTTCATAAAATAATACATGAATGTCATTCACTAGATACTGAAATTGGGACGGTGAGTTGCAGCAGAATATGTGTACATGTGTGTCGGGGAATGAGAGGCTGCTCAGTGCTTAGAAGACTAGCAAATAAGCTAGCTTCAAACTTTAAAACATAACTTTAATTTATTCACTGCTCATGCTAATGTCTAGTTTTGCACATTACTGATCTCTACTACTACATGCACAGTATGTTCTCAAATAATTTCCTAAACAATTTTCCTAGCTTTGAGTATACAAGATCAGGACTGATGTTGTGCAGTTGATACTCATGTCTGTGGTTCTTGTTTTCAGACCTGTAGGTTGAGGTGGTTAGCACAAGAGCTCTTTGGGAAGAGAAGATGAAAATTATTTTGATGTGTAGGGTCTCCTCATATCATCAGAGATTCTATTCTGTCTTTCTACATACCCCCAATTCACTTCATACATATTAGAAGTAGTTACTGGTGACTGATGCTAGTTATGACAGCAGATTTATTCCATGGATTGCTTCTAAGAGTTTCATCCAGATTCTTATCCAGTTTTATGATGAAGTTACATGAGATGGCAAAGTTAATCTCACAGATTGATACTACTGGAAGAAGTAGGAATCACCTTCTTTCCCACTAAATTCCAGTTCACCTTTTGTCCTGACCTCAGTGTTGCTGGGGACTATGTAGCAATGTAGTTTTATTTCCTGATTTCTGTGGAACTGTGAGGAACATGGTTTTGTGAATTTCATAGATAAATATAAACATTTTTTATGAGCCACTCACAGTAGGCTTGTGTTTTATAAGGATTGCAGGGTTAATGTTTTTCCGGTTCAGTTGTTTCTTACATTAATCATTTAGTCTAGATGACAAGAATGCATGATCAGAAACTGCTAGTGTATGGGCAGAGCTAAGTAAGTTGATGAGAATGCAAAAGACCATGGAACAGCTCTTAACTTCTTACGGTTACCAAACAAAAAGCAGCATATATAAATTGTACAACCACAGCTCAAAGCAAAAAGGTAAGGTGTTGTTACCATGAACTATACAGATGAATGCCCTGTACATTCATACTGGGAGGAAATACTGCAAACACTTGTATATATGTCTGTGTGTACTTGTAAATTTTCACATCAAAAATACCCTACATTGTATGTTCCAGCTGAAATCAGTTATTTTTGTAAGTTTTGAAAAGCAATTTCTACATTACTGCAGGACTTCTGTCTGTTGAAATGAGTGCTGAAAGCTAAAAGCACACAGCGCTATATTAAAAGGAGTGCAGACAGTGGGCTTTAAAAAGTGATTATTACCCTCTACTTAGTAGTCTTTAGACTGCATCTGGAATACAACATCCAGGTTTTGAACTTGCAATTCAAGAAAAACATTGACACACTGCAGTAAGTTCAGCAAAGAGCCGCCATAATGGTCAAGGGCTGAAGTACTTGCTGTGTGAGGGAAAGCTGAAGAAGTTCGGCTTGTTCAGCATGGAGAAGAGACAGCCTCAGGGGGCTGAAGAGCAGCCCCCAATGCCTAAATGAAAGACAGTTATAGGAGGGAGCCAGGCTCTTTACAGATGTGTGCAGCAGGGAAAAGAGACACTGGTTATAAATTGACTATCTGAATGAAGTACAAAGAGAAAATTCTTCAGGTACAATGAAATATTTTAACAGGTCATCCAGTTTCTGTGCTTGAAGATTTTTAAAACCCAGTTGGACTAAACCTGTCATTTAATTGTTGACATTTTTGAACAGGATGCTGAGCTAGGCAACCTGCTGAATGATTCTATGATTCTGTGATTTCTTTATGCTCTCTTTTCATGTATTTGAGCAATTGTATTTGGTTGTTTTCAGCGTGTATCCTGTAATCTTCTGGATGACAAATTTGTCTGGATAGCACAATTGGAAAATATCTACTTTCCTTTAAAACTTCCATGGGCTTTTTAATGAGTATTATATTAAAACATTGGAACACATTATTACCAGTTGCAGAATGACCCCTTGAACCATGGTGGAATTTGAATTCACATCTTATTCGAGGGAAAAAATTCAACTGTTGCATTACCAGCATAAAATACCTGAAGCTGTTTGACTCTTCATGTTTTGCTTTCCTATACAAATTCAGATTCTGCCTGATAGACTAGTTAGCCTGTGAGATCTGAAGTCACCACAGCAAAAGGCCACATTAATATAATTTGTTTCTGGCTGGATGTGCAGAACATCGGTTTGTGCACTCAGCAAATGAAAAATAGACACTTTTTATTTTGTGTTGAATCAATAATACTATGGATTGACTTCTCTGTTGAAATATTAATGGAGAAAATCCAGCTGCCTACCTATTTATGAGAACTATTTTCATTATTTGTATTTGCAGCTTCTGATTAATGTCAGAGAAATTGAATTAATTAAAAATGGTTTTGATTAAAGCAAAATTAAAAATCTAAACACTTCACAATAGTGGGGTTTTATTTCATTTCCTAATGTGAACCTTACCAGGGTACTGCAGCAGACTACTTACTTGATAAGATTTTTCTTTCATGCCTGTGACTACTAATTATGCTGTTTGCCTGGTTTCCTGCAATGCACTTTATGCTCAGTAAAAATTGATATGACTTGGAAATTATATAAAATCACCACAAAGATAACTAAAAAAAACAAACAAACAAAAAAGTTTGTTTAATATATATGCCAGGATCCTGGAAAATTAAAGATAATTTTGATGTGAAATACTATAGAGGAACACTTGGCAAAGTATGCGTTTCCAATGACAGTTGAATTAAGCAGTGATTAATTTGGAAGTAGGTAGATAGATTTGTATCATAACTGTATAAAAATTTCCCATCTAGTTATTTCACTTTAGCTCCATATTTTGTTGGCTGAGAAGTATAGTAGGACTTGAAATGCAGTTGAAAACTGTAACTGGAAGCTTTTTGTTCTGGTTTTTTTTTTATATTCCATGATATGTATTGAACAGAATGCATGTTACTGTATATGTATTCATGACCGGAGTTTGTTTAGTACAACAAAGCAATAATTGCAGACTTCTGAAACTAGGCTGTGAAGATTATGAAGATGAGATCAGCAGTTCTTGCCTCTCCTTAATAGGATTCTCTCCTACCTTTTTAATATGTGTATTTGGAAAACAAGGCTCAAGGAATCTTGACACTAGGCTTTGCAGTTTGACTTTGGTGTCTGACATCTTGTCATCTAATTATGAGTGATACATACCAGGCTTATTTGCAGTTTCATTTTCAAACGAAGGCATGTGACATCTTCCTATATTAAGTCCTACTTTTAATACTCTTCTGCTGAATGATATATCTGACCCTGGGTGTTGCCCAAGTGGAACTGGAAATCAAACTCTAAGAAAAATAATTATATTGTGGCTCTTTTTCCTTCCTCTTCACTCTATATGAAAAAGGTGTTATTCAAAAGAAGTAAAAGTGGATTTACAAGGATTAACCATGTAAAATATTTTTATATGTTTCTTTATAAATTTAACAGAACTTTCATATGTACAATGGTAAAGAGTAAATACAATGAGTAAATAGTACAATACCAAACACAAGAAGCATGACATTTTCTAGGAAATCTAAGAACAAACTATAAATGCAATTTTAATAAAATTCAATGCTATCTGTTGAAATACACATTGTTAGGATGTCAATCTACATCTTCAGCAGGCCCTGAAATATTTTCAAATTAATGTCCACAGCAACAGACAAAGCATGATGCATTATAAAACTGCAAAATGTCTCGAATAGAAAATGGCTTTATTGGATAGCAAGATTAACATTATCATTTGCTTAGTAAATGCCCAATGCTGTTTTGGGTGAGATTAGTTTCCCTTTAATTACCCATGTGTTCACAATTTGAGGTACTTCATTACTTGCACATTCCTAACCAAATCCGTTTCTCCCATTGTGCCTTTTCAGATACAATGAAAGTAGTATAAGATTAAATTATTACTTTCCCATTTTATTTTGTAGTATAACTATTAATATTTCATAAGTCTTTGACTAACTGGATGGGTACTATGATGTAGTATTTTTTTTACACTAAGCATACTTTTTTTCTTCTGACCAGAAGCATTACAGGATTATAGGTCAAAGAGATTCTAGATTCCATAATACTTGCCCTGAGACAAACATTTAGGTGTGCATTATCAAGTCAGAGCATGTATTTTTTAACATTTTTCAGTGGATTTTTAATACATGAAGTTGAATTCCTTTTCTTTTTTTTTTTTTTTTTTCAAAATCAGAATATGGTTAGTTATCACATTCTATTTAAAATATTGTCCTTGGTTCAGCAGTAGCAGTCATTTTTCTCCTTAGTAGCTGGTGCTGTGTTTTTCACTTGCAGCCTGGGAGCAAGGCTGATAACACTGATGTTTTAGTTGTTGCTATGTAATGTTTACTCCTGTCAATGACTTTTCAGTCTCATGCTTTGCCAGCATGAGGAGGAGAGGAAACTGGGAGGAAGGGAAACTGATAGGAAGCAGAGACAGGACATCTGACCCAAACTAGCCAAAGAGGTGTTCCATACCATAGCATGTCATGCCCACTATATAAACCGGGGACAGTTACCTGGAAGGGTTAGATCACTGTTCAGGTTGTGCTGGGTATTGGTTAGTGGGTGGTGAGTGGTTGTATTCTCTTCCCATGTCATTTCCCTTATCTTTATTATTATTGGTGGTAGCAGTAGTGGTTTGTGTTATACCTTAGTGAGTAGACTGTACTTATCTGAATCTGTGGGAGTTACATTCTTGCAATTCTCCTCCCCTTCCCTCTGGGAGTGGGGGGAGGAAGAAGTAGGAGGGAGTGAGCGAGTGGCATCATGGATCTGAGTTACCGCCTGCACTTAAATGATGACAAAAATGAAAGGATAGTTAATTTTAATAATGTCTAAACATTAGGAGTACCATAAAAATTATGGGCTATGTAGGCCACATTTTGCTCAGGGAATTGATTCTGGTCCATAGTGTCTCTATGTCACATTGCTTCTAACAGACTTTGTAAAAATAATGAACTTAAATTTTGAATAAGACTTTTTATCACCTTTGTTTCACAGACACTTTCTTAAAGTCGGTAAGTAATTTTAAAGCCCTTTATTCCAGCGTAACTGAATTTACCTGTGAAACACTGCTTTGTCAAAACATACTCAACAAGCATATTGAGTGACTGATTCCTACTAAAATGAGAATCTAACGTTTAAACTGCTAGTTATGATACCCACATGCTGAATAAATACATTAGAATGGCTTGGCACCTTTAAAGCAGGAAGACTTAAATGGAAGTTCATATATGTCAACAGAAATCAGCTGACTAAAAAACCTTCACCTTGCCATAGATGCCCAAATCCTGATCACTTAATATCTTAGATATGCAGTAATTTTTAACTTGTATTTCAGCTGCGACTTCTGTGTATGTAGGCACTAGAGCTAGTAGCAGGAAGGAAATAATAATGGAGCCTTAGTCTGTGGTTGGAAGTAATTCTGGTGGGCATACTTCTGGAGAACTGAAAATTAACACTTAAGTACTTCCAAATTTCAATAACTCCTTTGCTAATGTTTCTGTTCATCTTCTAAATATATAAATACTACTGATCAGAGGATTCTCCTGCTAATGTTATCTAATATGATTCTATCAGTAAGAGGGGACAATCTGAGGAAATCCCTGCTTTCTCTCCTGTTTAAGAATAGTTCCACATCATATATAGGCACATGAAAAACAACAAGGTGGTTGGTGACAGCCAATTTGAGAGGTGGGGCAGTGCCAAGCTTATGAAGTTTAGCCATGCCAAGTGCAAGGTCCTACAGCTGGGTCAGGGCAGTCCCAGCCACAGCTGCAGGAGAAGTGATGGGAGGAGAAGTGATACAGGGCAGCCCTGCAGAAAAAGACTTACAGGTGTTGGCTGATGGGAAAATGAACATGATCCAGCTTCAGTGTGTGCTCACAGCATAGAAAGCCAACTATATGCTGGGCTGTATTAAAAGAAGCATGACGAGTAGGTCAAATGAGGTGTTCCTGTCACTCTACTCTTCTCTTGAGAGACCCCACTTGTACTGTGTACTGAATGCCATTTGCAGTTCTGGTGTCCTCAACATAAGAAGGACATGGAGCTGTTGAAGCAAGTCCAGGGGAGGGCCATGAGGATGATAAGGGGGCTGGAACACCTCCCTTAGTAAGACAGGCTAAGATATTTGAGACTGTTCAGCCTTGGAGAAGGCTGTGTGAAGACCTCCTAGCAGCCTTCCAGCTACTTGAAGGGGGCCTACATGGATGATGGAGAAGAACTTTTCATCAGGGTCTGTAGTGACAGTGTCGTGGTTTAAACTGTAAATCAGCCACGCAGTTTGTTCACTCCCTCCCCCCTCTTTCTTTCCCCCAACTCCCGGAGGGATGGGAGGGAGAATTGAAAGAATGCAACTCCCACAGGTTGACATAAGAACAGTTTAGTAACTAAGGTATAACACAAACCACTACTGCTACAACTAATAATAATAATAGCAAGAGAAATA
>JANRGW010047136.1:0-29202 GCA_024733675.1 Psilopsiagon aymara
TGCACTGAGTTATGCTCACTGAGCCTTATAGTTTTTTTGAATTTTATGTCTTTCAGATGCTAAGAGATAATGGAGTAGCAAAAAAAAAGTGTTTACTCTTCCAGCAGCATTGAGGGGAATTGATTTTGTTCATTTAAGGAAAAGATCTTTCTAAGTATGCTTAAAACACTGCTTTAAGACTAAGTATCACCAACTTGCAGATATTTGCATATATGAAGACAATATTGCCCAGATTGGGAAATCTTTCCTGTTGCATGAGGTTTTTTTGTTTGGTTGGTTTTTTCAATATGTAGAAAACTATTTCTTCTATACATGTGAATAACATTACAGCAAGTAGCTGCAGTAAAAATATGATAGCTTCAAGTTTTGCATTTAAAAAAAAAGAATTGGATCATGCCTCTTGAGGGACAATACCTTCATGGCATGATACTTCAGGCCAGTCTAGTATTAGTTACCGACTAATTTAATAACTGAGTGTTTTTTCAAATTAGTGACCCACAGAAAATGCTCACCTCATTTAAAAAGCAACATTTATTCTATTCTACGTCTTTCAGATGATGACTGTTTCTTTTTCTTCAAAGCATATAGAATTCAGCTCTCAACACTTGTATGGTTCTGTAAGATGTTGTGCAATTGCGTTTGAAAATGTCTGTTTACATTGCTAATAGTAGCAAATGTAAGACTCAGATTTGTAACCTCTTTTGTACCTTGTTAAATTACTTTTGAAGCTGTCTTTATATTTTTGCAGTGCTAATGAAACATTTTTGTCTAATGATAGTAATAATAATGATAGTTGTAATCAGCACTTATAATGTTGAATTATATCACAGTAATTTCAAATCATTCTAATTTACAGTTTATTGGTAACATCCATGGGCCATATAAAGCTTACGGACTTCGGCCTGTCAAAGGTGGGGCTAATGAGTTTGACTACCAATCTGTATGAGGGTCACATTGAGAAGGATGCCAGAGAATTCCTTGACAAACAAGTAAGAGACAGCCTTTTTCGTTTCTATATTGAGTGTTCAAATGAAGTAATGTTTTGCAAGGAGAACATGGCATGTTACTGTATAAACTGTTGTTATTTCTGCGCTGGTGTTCCAGTTGTGGATGTCAGTTACTTTTATTGATGCCTGTAGATTATTCTGAAATTTTTTCTTTCTACATTAGGATCTGTTAGTAAGATGAACAGCCTAATTGTGTGCAAGTCAGTCTGTGAGAGAGACAAATGGAAAACTGTTTTTTAGAAGGAATTCAAGAGTCTCAGCAGAGTACTTGTGGAACTCATTATGCATTGTACAACCAAGGGTGCTAAAATCCATGCTATGGCCCATTTCTCTTTAAGCATGCCTCATTACCATTGCTCACAATCTGTTCACTCTAAAAGTTACTTAAGATAAAACCATCACAACTTTCATATAAAGATAGGAGTATGTTTAAGTTAAATAAAATACTTGCCGTGATGGACTTCCATGTGAGAAATTCAGACTGTCCTTTGCATGACAGATACACAAATGTTCATTATGATGCCTTTAAACATAGCTAGCTCGTTCTAAAAACATTAGCAGTTATGTGAAGTCAGCAGACTAAAACCTGCTAAATTCCTTTTTTCCATGTTTCCATATTATGTTCTGTTTCCAATCCTGTCAGTGATGTGGCACAGCTCAATTAGACTTGTTTTACTATTACGCATATTTTCTTTATTTTAGGTCTGTGGTACACCTGAATACATAGCTCCTGAAGTGATACTGAGACAAGGTTATGGAAAACCAGTGGACTGGTGGGCTATGGGAATTATCCTTTATGAATTTCTTGTTGGATGTGTGCCATTCTTTGGAGATACACCAGAAGAGCTGTTCGGACAAGTAATCAGTGGTGAGGATCATTGTAAAAAAGCCCCAGATTACTCATCTTGCTGTGAAACATGTCAATTTCTGTTAATAGTAAATATGTCTACAACTTTACTGATAGGCTAGGTTTTCAAGCTAGTTTTGCTCAAAAGCCCCACCATCATGTTACTGTATTAGCAAGTTGCTGTCAAAGCAGTAAGACTAAATTTGGTTTAAAAGCTGAGCTTACAGTATATTGTTGTTAAGTACAGAAATGTGGAAATGCACTGGTTGAGCTGCATTGTTAAGAAAAGAAAAGCAGTATTAGTAGAAAAGTAGTGCCACTGTGGCAGTGATTTCAGTCTTTAGTGAAGAAATTATACCCAAGAAGAAATGGTTAAAATAGATTTGCGAAATGGGAACATGCCTCATGGCACAATGAAGAAATTAACAAAGATGTAATAAAACCCTAAAACAAATGTCTCGCAAATAATAAATAATGGGAAAGAAAAGGAAACAAATTCAATTCACAGATTGCAAATGATCTCATTGGTGATTGTTGTAGTGCAATGTTATTTCTGTAGCAGCTGTTCTTCTTCCATTTAAAATTCAATAACCCTTTAGTTCTTAACCTGCAAGCTGACCCTAAGTATTGTTATGTGGCTTATGGCAAAACTGAATGATAATTAAACAGAATTGTTTATTATCCTACCTGCTGTTTCCATAGATTTCCCAGATGCATAGATGTAGAGGGCCTCTACGCCAAGAGTTTAACAGAATGGCATCTCTTACTATTTCCCAGTCTGTTTTATAGTCTGCTTAAAATGTCCAGTAGCTAAGGCAAAACCACTAAACAGCAAACCAAAACAGCTGTCAAAAAAACAGCCCAAACAACAGCCAGAAAGCCCAACAGAAACAAAACTGACTATACCTCTGGTGTCATACTCTGAGATAGTGAGAATGCAGCGAAGCCCCTTTTATACTTAAGAAGATGCGGTCATCATCTTGCTTTCCTCTGTGTGTGAAGCTGAAAGCCAAACTTGCTTGTAAACTGTAATGAAATGGATTTGTGTGTTGCCTCTAGTATATGACCTCTTTATACAACATCCTAGCTGTTCATGGTTTTATAACCATGTTGTTTTCTGATGTGATACACCAAGGCCTGAGCTGCAAGGAGAATCAACTCTTTAATTAACACAAGCAGCAAATGCTGGCTTTGTTCTGAATGCCTCATGGCTGCGATGCATATTCATGCTTTATTTTCCAAATCAAATTCAAACTGCAGTGGAAGCTGTAGGCAGGCAAACATGAAAATAACTCATTTTTTTTAATTGCATTTCCAGACACATGCACATGTGCTTTTATCTTTATGCTCTCCGACTGGGAGAAGGGGAGGGAATAGTCTAATAACAACTTTAGACTTTATTTTGCATGGGGCAGTAATTGTAAATTTTGGAAAACAAATTATCATGTGTTAAAATCTAGCTGATAATTATATTATCTATTGAATGTTTCCATTTTATCTTCCAGAAATTGTCTGTAGAAGTGTATGTTTGTAAACCTGATCTGTTCCCACTGGCTGTCCAAGCCTGTTGGTCAGCTTAGTTCCCTGTTTTGATACTGACTCGTCAGTTTCTGTTATTTTAAATATCCCAACTTTCTGAAACCATTCTTGCAGCATCTGCAGGAGAGCTTTTTTGTTGTATAAGTTTCCTATATTAAAATACATGGTCCCCTTGTGTTCAACTGTAAAAGCTATGTTAAAGAACCCAATCCATAGCCTGGATTTTTATTCAGTTTCTCTAGGTGAAATTCTATAAGCTACTTTCAAATCTTGTTCCCTCATATTATACCTTGCTCTTTCTTCATTGCAGGTTGCCTTCCCTGCCCAGAGTCTGTATAAGTACAGCTATGGCAGGCCTCAGTATAAATAAATTTAGATTCTTAAAATGTTAATTAAAATAAAATGTTAAAAATACTGCTTCAGGAACAGATTACGTTCATGTCTCTTATTTCAGTACCTTTCCTTAAACTCTGAAATTCAGCAGCTAAACTTGTGTGTGGCTTCCAGTGGTTATTTCTCCAGTCATGGTAATTTTTAAGGAAAAGTCTAGATCATACAATGACAAAATCTTAAGTCTTCTCTGTTTCTTGAGCATTCTATTTCTCTGATGCCAAAATCCTTTTACCTCTTAAGAAAATTCAGCAGAGTTTTGTCTAAACCTGCAGTATATTACATTCTTGGAGGCGGCTTCTGATAGAAATCAGACAAAACTTGCTGTGTAAGCTTGTTATAAAGTTCATGCTCATACTGAAACTGGCATAATTTTCCATTATTTAGTTTAAATGAAAATTTGGTGAATTTTTTTTTTTTTTTTTTTTCCCAGCCTTATCTGAATACTGCAGGGCTTAGTATCTTGGTTGAATGATTTAGGTCCAACTTGCTATGAAGTACAAAAGCCTTAGTAGTAGAAGGATCAGAATGAGGTGCAAATATGCAGCATTTGAAAGAAAGTTCCATTGGCATATGTCTCTCCTGAGCAGAGTCCAATACCTTGGCCCTTTGTCATGAGACTCTCCTAGCATTAAAAGAGAAAGATTGCATATATAAGCAGTGACTGCTAGACCAGGTCAGCTGTGTCCTTCTTATCAGCAATTTCCATGGAACAGAACTAAAATTTAAAGCATGATTTGGGTGGGGTGGCCAGAAAGCAGGGGCAGCATACAAGTTTTGCTGATAATTTTGCAATAGTTTTCCATGAGCCAAGCATTCCTTTATTCTGTTGTTAAACGCTGTTTGGGGTGAAAGGAGACTACCAAGGAAAATTGGAACATACGGTCTCATAAAGGGCATGTTTATGGAGTTTGTATAGAGAGTAGGAAGATCAGAAGTAATTGGTATGCAATGGAGAGCAACTTGAAAAGTTGCCTTAACTCAGCTTTACTGCTAGCTTGCTATGAGAGCTTTCAGAGTTTCTGCTGAATGTTGGGATCAGACTTCAGTAATAACAAACAACTTTCTGTTTTGCTAGATGAAATCAACTGGCCTGAAAAGGATGAAGCACCACCTCCAGATGCCCAGGATCTGATTACCCTGCTGCTCAGGCAAAATCCATTGGAAAGACTGGGAACAGGTTAGAAGGCCCTATTTTATATTGTTAGTGTGCCTAAAATGCTTTGTGTATTCGGCATTGTGATATTTTGTTCACCTATTTGTTTTGCTTGGGAAATACCTGTCAGGACAAGAGCATGACAGCATGCTGTTATAGCAGATGATGACTGTCCCTTTTTTTAAGTTTACATATATGTGGTCATTTGCAATTACTCTTCTCTTAATTCTGTACTTAAACCATAAATTTTTCAAAGACCCTGTTAGCTGTTGGATAATGTTCTTTCATGGATACAGCATTAAGTAACATAGAAGTAGAGAAGAGTGATCAATACCCAGTTAATGCTTCCTTTTGCAGAAGTATCTTAGCCTGGCAAGTTAGTTCCTCCCGGCTTTAGGGTGGATTATGGGTACTCTAACTAATTGTTCAGAAATGAGTGTCCGAGGTTGTATTGTGAAAGGTCTTGTTGTAATTCAGCAAGCACTACTGCCTTGCATGAAAAAGAACAAAACCCTAAGTGTGAATGCTAAGGAAGTAAATGGGTATCAGTGAGAGCACAAGCTGTCACCTTATTCCCCTGTGGTCGTTCAGTGCTATGCTCTTCCCATTTTGAGAGAAGAACCTCTTAAAATAGAATGAGCATGTGGTATTAGGAGCGTTGAGCCTGCTTAGGCTAATGAAAACGTTGTGTGTTTATGTAATAGAGTTTGTTAGTTGATGGAACAGGATTTTTGTGGGGATTGGGTGAGAGGCACTAGTGAAGAATATTGCATGTGATTTTTGAAGTGTGTATGGAATCCCCTGTCATTGTCAGCCATTCCACCGGCCAGAGCACTACATAAACACAGCAAAAAAGACTTCCTATGTAAAAGAGCCTGAATGTAAATTTATAGTCTTATTTATAGTTAACGCTGTGTCATGAATGGAAAGACATGGGGATGCTAAGGAAACTAAGTGTCAGGTTGAATCAGCATGAGAGTACTTGGAAAACTGCTGGCAAAACTGAGTCCAGTGTTCAAATTGTGCTCTGTATTTTTAGAGCTAACATGAACAGGAGCTTTAGAAATCAGTTTATAACTGGTCTTACCACTTTCACTTGGGGGGAGCATGTGTTTAAAACCCAGACCCCAAGTACTATTGGTATGTTCCCACATGGCAGATCTTCCTTTGAGATGCGACAATGTGACTTGAGATGAGGGAGCTGCATGTCCCTTGCTCTCTGAGAGTCTGGGATCTGCATGAACAGGCCTTAGACTTCACTGTAGCTGATGGGTGGGAATAAGTGGCATCCACCAAAGTTTGATTTCTCCCTTGCTCCGTGTTGAACAAGAGTGAAGCAGATGTCGTGTCCTAGTCAGCTTCTCCTGTTGCTGCCTGCTTCATCTGCTACAAAGGGCACTGCTGCCAAAGGCAAAATAAAGAGCCACAACTAATTCCATTCCTTTCTTTTATGTATACTCCTTTCAGGCATTATTGTTTCATTGCCAGGATGCTTTTTCCTGCTAACACAGTGTTAATTCAAGACTCTGAGCCTCCCTGTGAGAGGCTGGATCAGAAGGAGATTGCAAATTCTGCCTGTCTTGCTACAGCTGGTTGAGAAAGTGAATTGGCTAGAATGAGGCTGTCTTTACTGTGATGGTCAGTGCTGCCAACATACGGAACATCTGTGCAGTGGCTGATTTCTTTAAACTGTTTGTGATCTCTCAGGAGCAGGCAGCCATTTATTTGAAGCACAGAGGGCTGTGTAGAAGCCACAACAAAGTTTTGTTTTGCTTTTTTTTTTTAATGTTAGAAACAACTTCAAGGGCAGAGACTGCAATGTGACAGGTCCCATAGGGGCTCTGGAAAACAGCACTGTTTATCCCAGGCCCCACCATGCATTTCAAATAACAGCACTATCTGTCTGATACGTATTAGCTAGCTGCATAACGCTCCATGAAAATCCTAATTGTGTATTTGCTCAGGGAACCTGAGTGGGATAGTTAAGTTGAAGGAAGACAGATACTGTGCTTGTTTTGAAGAACAAAAATTACAGAAAAAGGACCTCTTAGGGTTTGAGGTGTCTGACACCAATAAAGAATTACACAATTCAAGTGTAATATCCCATTGCTGTATTTAAGAGAAATGTTCACTTCTTAGCTAGTGATTTTCAATGAGATGTGACTTTGGTTTCATTCAGGAATATTTGTGATTTTTTACTTTTTCCCTGCTGCAGTCAGAAAAGCAAAGAAGCAACTTAGAAATCTTGAGACTGAGTTGGAGACCAGTGCTGGAGACTTGAGACTTTTTCAGTGCCTCTCTGCTGACTTAGCCTTGGCATAATGAATGCTGTGTCACTGTAGTGGATTGATCTTGGCTCTCTGCCAGGTGCCCACCAGGCTGCTCTAACACTCTCCCTTCCTCAACTGAACAGGAATGAAAGCGCATTTAAAGATTTGTGAATTGAGATAAGGACAGGGAGAGATCACTCAGCATTTAATGTCACAGGCAAAACGGACCTGGCTTGGGGAAACTTGTTTAGTTTGTTGCCAGTTAACACTGGAGTAGGATAATGAGAAATAAGAACAAACCTAAAACCACCTTCCTTCCACCCCTCCCTTCTTCCTGGGCTCAACTTCACTCTCAGTTTCTCTGCCTTCTCCTTGTAAGTGGTGTAGAGGCACAGGGAATGGGGGTTGCAGTCAGTTGATTATATGTCTCTGCTGCTCATTCCTCTTCATACTCCCACATTCCAGTGTGAGGTCCCTCCCATAGGAGACAGTCCTCCACTCACTTCACCAATATAAGTCCTTCCCATGGGCTGCAGTTATTCACAGGCTGCTCCAGTGTGAGTCCTGTCCATGGAGTCACAGTTCCTGCCAGGAGCGTGTTCCAGCAGGGGCTTCTCACAGGTCACAGCCTCCTTCAGGCATCCTCCTGCTCTGGTGTGGGGTCCTCTATGGGCTGCAGGTGGAGATCTGCTGCAGCGTGGGCCTCCATGAGCTGCAGGGGGATATGTGGTCCACGATGGACATCCATGGGCTGCAGGGGCACGGCCTGCCCTGCCATGGGCTGCACTACAGGCTCTAGGGGAATCTCTGCTTCTCTGCCTGGAGCATCTCCCCCCCTCTTTCAGTGACCTGGGTGTGTTGCAGTTGCTGCTGTTGCATATTCTCACTCCTCTCTATGCTGTTGTGCAGCAGTTTTTTTACTCTTTTGGGAATGTGTGATCCCAGGGGCGCTACTAGTGCCACTGAAGGGCTTGACCTTGGCCAGTGGTGAGTCCGTCCAGGGTCTGGCTGGCATTGGCTCTGTCAGACATGGGGGAAGCATCTGGCATCTTCTCACAAAAGCCACCCCTGCAGCCCTCTGTTACCAAAACCATGACACATAAACCCAGTACAATCCAGTTGGCAGTAATTCTTGCTGCTGCAGGTCACCTGTTCAGTTTTTAGGGTTAGATTAATGCTTAATAATCATATACTCACCCAGTCCCCCAGGAAAAAAATGCCAGTATTTCATTCTGTTCTTATAGTTGCTTCTTAACTTGGAACTAGTTTAATTGTATAACATGGATTATAACGAGGGAGTAATCTATATAAGTAGATAAATTGTAGGGTATTTCCTATTAAGAATCATTCTCATTACTTTCTAACTTGTATTTACTCATCTAATACACATACTTACATTTTATGCTTACTACATATTGTGCTTCTGACTAAATTGTCACTGAGGGATCATAATCACTGTATCTAGAAAAACAGAAATGTTAGAAGGGGGAAGATGATAATGTAGTGCAACACTACCAAAGAAATGGCCACAACAAAACAGAGACGAGGAGGTGCTCTGATAGGTTCAGATTCTAGTTGAAATGGCTTGTAGATGTTCCTGGCTAAGGACTAAGGCTTTCCATGATTATTTACATTTTTTGGCCAGGGGTTTGTTCAGGTGAGCATCTCAGAGAATGTGGTATCATTTGCTCAGTGTTTTTCTCTGGCTCCCCCAGGTGGTGCATATGAAGTAAAGCAGCATCAGTTCTTCAGGAGCCTTGACTGGAATAGCCTGCTGAGGCAGAAAGCAGAATTTATTCCACAATTGGAATCTGAAGATGACACAACTTATTTTGACAGTAGGTGTTTGATAGTATAAAAAAACCTGTGAAGAACACCTTGTTTAAGAAATCACTGCCTTTGACTTCTGCTTACTGCTTTGAAAATGCCCTTCATCAGAACCACTGGCAGCTTGCAGTTTCACTGGTGGTTTGACATTTCAGCAGTAATAATCTTGGGAATAAAATTACTCTTTTCAGTTAATATTAAACTTGGAACCCCTTCTTTATGATAAATTCACATACTTTGTTTCTGTCGTCTGTAGCTCGTTCTGAGAAATACCACCATATGGAAACTGAGGAAGAAGATGATACTAATGATGAAGATTTTAATTTGGAGATAAGACAGTTTTCTTCATGTTCACACAGATTTTCAAAAGTAAGTAAAAATTACTGTATAATTATATGTGTTGTTTAGATAAACATTTTGCTACTTCTAGAGAGTTTGGAAACAATATGGAAGAAAATAGGGCATTTTTTTCTTCAAGAAATATCAATTGAAACTGAGCAAAAATTAAATGAATACTGTTAAAACATGGGAGGATTCTATAGGAAGTTATCTCTTGAATCCTTAAGAAGGTAATATAAAGTTACGTAATTAGGTTGTTATACTTCTGTAGCAAGTTTATAATAGCATAAGAGAAATTTTAGGGGAACTGTTCTGTTTAATGCTAATACATTTTCATTACATTGATTTCCTTTGTATGCAGTTTGGGTGTTGCTCCAGTTGTGTCCTATATATCTGGCAGGTGATGGCATAATAAAGATTGCAGTAGTAGCCTACAGTAGCTATTAATTAAATTACATTAGACTGAAAATAAAAAGCAATGTAGTGGTTAGCATGAAGTTTGGTCATGGAGAGATGTAGATTTGAGGGAGTGATTTTAATGCTTGGAATTGAAGGTAAAACTGAGTGTCTGAAGGGTAGTATACGTAATTAGTTGAGATGAGGGCCAATTATTGCTGGATAAGGGATGCCAGTAGGAAAAGAGTGGACATTCTCAGAAGGGTAAATTGACAGAAAATAATGGAAGTGGAATACCTAATGAGTGTGCTTAGTCTTAACATGGCATCCAGCAATGATATTCAAAAGGTTTCTATTTAAAAACATTTCTTTAACTCACTTTAGCAACTGTTTAAAGGTATCTGGTAAGTCTGTGTTTATATCTTGTTTGTCCTGGGTTATGTTTTAAAGAATTGGTGGATTTTATGTTGGCTTTGCAGTACCAAATACATATTGTATGTTTGATGACATGGAAGAGCAGAGACAATAATCATGGATGTAGTTATCATCATTTGGTATAGACTCATTTTGACTTGGTATGTTTCAAAAGCAGATATTGGTAAATGACACAGTCTGTCTGGGGATAACTTGGATGAGGGGCAGTGGGCACAAACTGAAACACAGGAAGTCCTGTCTGAAGACAAGGAAACACATAACTGTGAGGCTAATCGAGTACTGCCATAAGTTGTCCAGAGAGGTGGTGGAGACTTCATTCTTGGAGGCCTTCAGAAGCCATTTGTATAGTGGCCAGAGCAACCAGCTCCAGGTTGACTTTGCTTGTGCACAGAGGAGTTGGGAATTATGACCTGGCAGAGGTCCCTTCCAACCTCATTTTGTGATCCTGTGAACTTCTGTCCTTTTCAAAGTTCTGTGCCACTGTAATAGTTTGGTTTGTTAATGTCACTATGTCATTCCATCTCCAGCTGTGCATCTCAGGCTGTAGAATATACAGCCGACAATTTTTGTGTGCTGTTTTTCAGCTAAGCGAACAACAGACTTCAGTGATCAGAGTTTATTTGTTCTAAGTCCTTTAGTCAAGTAAATTTTTTTTTAACTTCAAAGTCAATTCAGATTAATCTTTCGGTTTTCCACACCTGTCTGGTAAACAGTAAGTATCTTAGGGTTAAGGGTTTTTTACCTTGGTTTGTTCTGTGGTTGTGAATTAATCCAAGATGTGCATTATCCTGGGTCTTAGAGACCTGAAGGCTATGGATTTTGTTTGTACTCTTTTGGTTCACACAGTGAAATGAGAAGGCTCATGAATCTCTAATGAGAATAGATATTATTCATGATCCTGTACATGAGGAGGAAGAAAACAAACTAGGAAGGCATTTTAAGAGCACAAACTTGGGAATTTTGAAAGGCTCAAGAAGCTTGAGGTTTGAACTCTGAAATACTGTGTAAGCATTTAGAATCACAGAATTGTTGAAATGTGCTTTCCTGCATATCTTTTTCTATCAAATACATCAGCAATGAGTTGGGGTTTTTGTTTATTTGTTGTTGGGTTTTTTTGTCTGCAATAGGTTTTTAGTAGCATAGATCGAGTTGCTCAAACGCAAGGTGAAGAAAAGGAAGACACAGCAGACAAAACGAAAAGTGTGACATTGCCTTCTGTGGAATCTTTAAGCTGGAGTTCAGAATATTCTGAAATGTAAGTAGGAAGTGCTGGAAGTGGTCCATGTCCTGCTTGCCAGGTGACTGGCCTCCTTATCTCAAGATCTGCATGAGTGTTTGTTTATTTTTAATGCAGACAACAAATATCTACATCCATCTCCTCTGACACTGAGAGTAGCAGGCAACGTTGCAGCTCTGGTTTGCTTCCAAAGTTGGCCATATCAGCCGAAGGAGAACAGGAGGATTCTGCTGGCTTAGTAGGACCCCGGGAGGAACAGGAAAAGCCTGTATTTGTGAGTGAGGAAGTAGTGCAAGACGAACCTGAAGTAACCACTCCAGGAAGTACGATCAGCAGCTCCACACTGTCAGGTAATCCACAGCGGGTCTCTTGTGACATTAGAAACAATGGTAGGCCTTCTTTGTGTAGCAGTAACATTCATGGATTTAAAAGACAGGTATTTCAGAACTGCTTTAAAAAATAGCTATCCTAAGAGAGGTCTGGTTTGGGCTTAGGCTCAAGCTAGTAAAATCTTGTGAAAGTATGTATGAAATTTTCAACATTTTTGGAAACACCAACATGTGGAGTTATCCCACAGAATCTGGAGGACTTCTCGGCAAGTGAATGAAACAGTGACTTGACCGTTGAGCCTTTGCAGGATCCTTCTGTGGCAAAAAGGAGTCTTGAATCCTTTGAGCACTTAAAGTGTTATTTTTATCTTTTATTTTATTTTTGAGCATTCTGGAGTTGTTCCAGTGGGCCTGTTTTACTGTTCTCCATGCTACACCATTGTGTGGTTTTAATCAAGACATCTTAGTGACACACATTTTTCACAATTGGTAGGATTGTCTTTGACTTGTGGAAGTCATTTTTGTCATTAGGAGTCTAAAAGGAAGTGCTGTAAATCATTCCTTTCTTAATTTATTTGCTCTATACTTCCCTCTTCCATCTGAAGTATTTACATGAGTTTCAGTAGGCTCCAGGGCCCTATCATCTTGCTTGATTTATACTTTCAAGCGGGAGCTTTGTGTAACTATTTGGAACTCCTGATACTTAACACAGATCTAGGCCTATATAGGTTCCGTTATTGTCCATAAATAGGTTCCAGTTGCCTTCTCTACACATTTACCTCTCTTCAGCTTAATTTGTATCTCAAGGAGTTTTCTCAAGATAGCCCTTTCTATTCCCCTACTCCTGCTTTCCCTTGTAGTTAACATTTTCTTTCCCCTTCCTCCTCTCCATTTCTGGAAAGATAAATTTCCTCAGGCTCATCCAGCTATACAGCCATTTCCATCTCCTTCTCTTGGCGAAAGTCTTGACTGTGTTGTATTCCAGGTCTTGCTCACTGCTTGTCTTACAGTGTTGGCCTCAGCATAGCAGTCACAGTGATAACTCAAAGTGATCCACTTCTGTCAGTTGGCACTTAATTTCTTTTTTTTTTTTATTGGTCCATTATCAATGCAATACTCAGTGACTTTAAACTAAGTGGGAATTTCTGTGCTGTGTCTTTGAATAGGCAACCTACCCTTGGTGTGTAAGCCTTTATGGTTTTTTAAATTGTCTGAAACATCATTGTCCTTCCTCCATTCAGTGTTATTGAAGTTCATTACCTATGATAGACTAAACCAATGTAGTTGTAATGCTGACTTTAGTGGTGCCAGGTATCCTTCTGCTATGTGGTTCAAAACCACTGAAAGAATAACAGCCATGATAATAATTTAAGAAATTATGCTCGGTATTCTAATGACTTTTGGAAAACTTGTGGAGGTGATAGCAATTTATGCAGGATTAGAGCCTTTCATTTACTTTAGGAGGAGTTCATGTGAAAACTAGATGTATGCTTAAGTTGGTGAGTGCTGCATATAGAAATACCAAAGTTGCTTCATTTTTCGTCAGTGGCTACAAAAAACTTGCTTCAATTCATTTTGTTAGCATTTATTCATTCTTTAGTGCAGAAAAACTACTCAGATTTCTGTAATTTTGTTTAATGAACTTGAAAGAAAAAATCCTATGTTACAGTTGTACCATTTCTCCTCCCTGACCCTCAGTTTTCCCTCAATGTGTTTGTCCTTTCTTCTTTGTACAGTTGGCAGTTTTTCAGAGCACTTAGATCAGATAAACGGAAGAACTGAGAGTGTGGACAGTAGAGATAACTCCTCAAAGCCACCCAATGAAGTTGCGTCTCACATGGCTCGCCAACGATTAGAAAGCACAGAGAAAAAGAAGATCTCTGGAAAAGTCACAAAGTCCCTTTCTGCGAGTGCTTTGTCTCTCATGATCCCAGGAGGTAGAGATAATTCTTTTTGTTTCAGTTGTTATGATATATGCCTATCTGGTGGTGTATGACGTAAATGCAAGATTTTGGAGAGGCCAGAGTAAATTCTGTCACGCTTTTTCTGTTGTTCATGTGCATTGCTAGATGGTGCAGTCTTGTCAGTGAGTTACAGTGGTCGCATTACAGGTTCGACCATGCGCATGCACAGCAGGATGCAGGATTCAGTCTTTGGCCCATCATACAGTAGGGATGTAGGTTAAGCTGTAAGTAGTTCTCTATATGCAGCTGCAAGAATAGCTGTTTGTTGCAGCAGCACTTTGAGCCTTACTACGTCTTTCTCTTCTCCCTTAAGGAAAGGTGATAAGCCTGAAAGATTAACTGAGCATGATACGGACACTGGTAATTACACAGCCAAGAAACATTCCAGAGTTAGTCATCAGTTTGTACTCTAGTAGTTCTTTCACAGTTGTCAAGCAAGAATCACTAAATTCAGAGATGATACATACTGAGTTACTTCCTTTCAGTTGCTGAGTTACTTTCTTTCAGTTTGTTCTATAAAATGCAGTTAGCTTTACTTACACCTAAAATGTTGTCATCATATCTGTATTAACCAAAATCTTATACATTAGCTGCACCTACTGTCCAAAAAACCTATTTTATTCATATTTATCCATGAAGTAAACTAAAACAACATCCAGCCTTTATTCCTGACCTGAGCCATATAGCTGAGAGTCATAGGGCATGTCCCAGACACAGTAAAAGGCAGAGTGCAGGAGATCTGGGCACGTTTCAGGGCTACAAGGTGACAGTGACAGCCGCCCTTGGGGCTTGGCTGTTATGTGGGATTTCAGTGTTAATCTGGTGATACTGATCTCTTGGAGCTTCTGATGACTCAGATTCAGGGAGTAGTGCTTCTGCTGTCAAAGTGTATCTGCCTTCACATGACATGGCTTGGCATGGAACACCAAACCTGGATTGCATTCCTTTGCAGAGCTGTCATGCTGTTACAGTCACCAGAGTATGTTTTATGCTGCTGCAGTTCTCTTTATATTTGCACAATAATGAGCACATAGTGATCTCAAAACAGTGAAATAAAATGAAGCTGTAACTGGTACTGTTGTTGCAAGAAATTTTTGTGTTCGTACATGGTGTAGCAGAATGTAGAAGTGGGGTCTTGTTATAAGCATTGAGTTACTGTCCTATATACCAGTATGTGGTTTAATTACATTAGTCTTTATCTGTATATATATATATATATATATATAACTGAAACGAAATAAAAGCCAAAAGCAGCACAAACCAAACAACCCCAAACTCAAACTAGTGCTTTATTTATCGCTGGATGATTTGGGGGATGGTTTTGGGTGTACTCGTCAAATAATACCTGCTACCAAACTCTGTTTTGTTTTTTTTTGTTTTATGAGTATTTGTTAGGAAGAGGCTGGAATTGTTCTTTGAATGTATTTCAAAGAATGTATTGAATGTACTCTTAGCAATGAATGTATTTCCTTTCTAAAAGGAAACACGCGTAACAAGGCAGCCCTTTCATTAAAAAATGCACTTTACAGGGAAAGATGTTCAGTTTTATGATCTGATTGTTGGTTAAACAGGTAGGATAAACGCTGATGGAGGAGGAGAGTGTTTTATTCAAAGACAGTGATAAATTTTGTCATAAAATCAGTACATTCTCTGTTCTGTGTCTGTATTTGTGTGTCCTCGGAGTGTACTTTGAATAGTCAGCTTTTTTTCTTCCAGATGTGTTTGGCGTTTCTCCTTTGGGAAGTCCTATGTCTCCTCATTCCCTATCATCTGATCCTTCATCCTCCCGAGATTCATCTCCCAGCCGTGATTCATCAATTGCTGCTCCAAGTCCTCATCAACCAATAGTAATTCACAGTTCAGGAAAAAAGTATGGCTTCACCATTCGAGCAATCAGGGTTTACGTGGGTGACAGTGATATCTACACTGTACATCATATTGTTTGGGTAAGATAATACATTTTTTTTGCCATATTTAGCCACAGAAAACTGTAATGATGGATTTTCTTTTGAATTTTATACCTGTGGTATCTGTTTGTTGACTCTTGCTATGTAAATCATGATGCCGTGTCAAACAATTTGCTTGGAATGAAGTTCGTGCCTGTACACAATGATGGTGTTGACTGTAGGAACAACACAAGCTACCACATATGATGATGCCCTTCCGCATGGTTCTGCACTTTCCCTTTTATAAAGTTTGGCAATTTTGAGTAGCCATGTGTAAGTTCGAAGTGCTATGGCTTAGAAATCCAAAGGGTTGGTGCAGCCCCTCTTTGATTGAAGGCAGTATCTGTGCAGCCAGGAGATGGTAAACAGAAATAGTTGAAGTACCAGGGGAGTCTATTAAACTGCATCAGTTAAAGGATTGATGAAATAGCAGTATTTTACTAGACAAAAGTTGGCTGATCATCAAGCACTGGCTTTCTTTTGTGTAGAAATGTATAAATCATTTGGAATTGTGAATACTTTTGTGGGCTAGGCATAGAAAAAAGACTTTACTGTCTTGAGTAAATCCTGTATTTTTCATTCTTTCTTCACAACTAATTTCAAGTGGGAGACAGTCTAAAGGAAAAGGCAGAAGTTCTTTCATTGGTTTTCAGCCTCCTTAATTGTAAAATAAATATATATTTGTGTAAATATACATGCATTTTTTATTTTATAATTGAGGTTGATAACATTGTGTGTTTGATATTGTTTGTATATTATACATGCATAAATATTGTGTGTGTATAAAATATTCAAAATACCTTAAGTAATTTTGAAAAGTTGATTGCCACAAATATCAAAAGCTTTGAAGTTTTGTACGGTTTTGTTTTAAATACGTGTTTTAGATTTTGAAGTAGCAATGCTACTGATGTGGTAGTGTATTACTCATTTTTCATTCATGTTTTTAACCGCTCAGACCTATTAGTCCATCAAGCACATTGAATATAGAGGAAGGGGTACATTTGAGAATGGAATGAATACAAAAATTGGTTTTCTTGCCACTGGTGTAGCATGGCCATTAGTGAAAGGAAGAGAATAAAATGGTACACTGCAGTAAAATTGAAACCTTGGCTTTTTTCAAGACACTGTAGGTTTCTTGGGATTAGTTCAGTAAGCATCATAAGCTTCAGTGGTAGCTGCATGCCTTAAAATTCTTCAATTACAATAAATTATTTAACCCCTCTTCAGAACAATTTGAAATTCAGTTTGGTTTGGTCCATCATCCCCTTTTTGGTGTACTGTTTCCTCTAATGGGCAGCCTGGTGAATTTGAAGCAAATGAAAGCAATCCTTAACTATATGGTGGAGTTAATTTTTATCATGATTAAGGTACTTCATATGAGCACTGTGTTAATTACTTCAGTATTTCTCAGTGTCACATGCTAAAAATCTTGATTCAATTATAACCATGGGGAGTGAGTCACCCCTTCTCTGTCATGCATAAAAACTGCCCTGCTGTACAGATCTTCCATAATAACAGTGGCAACAAGCAGTGTTTCAGTGAGCTTTGAAACACCTCATGTAAGTATGAAGTTTGAGTAGGGTAGTTGGTGGTGAAATGGCTGGTCTCATTTTTTTTTCTTCCTTTATATAACTTTATATCTGTAAGTTTTCTTTACTACTGACTGATGTAGAAGGAGTTCATTAAACAAAGTCTGATCTTTAAAGTGGGAAGGTTAAACAGGGGTCCATTTTGTACATATTTCTCTTCATCTCTGATTTCCAGAATGTGGAAGAAGGAGGTGCGGCTTACCAAGCAGGTTTAAAAGCTGGGGACCTGATAACTCATATCAATGAAGAGCCAGTGCATGGTCTTGTTCATACAGAAGTCATTGAGTTGTTGATAAAGGTAACTCTGGAAAAGCTGGGATACAAAAGTGCTTGCTGTTTTGACAGCAAGCACTGACAGCAAAGGGGGTTGGGGGATTGTGTTGATTTCCATTAGAGATCAGTTACTGGATTTTGTAGTTGTTAAATACAAGTTCTAAGGTACTATAGCAAGCGCAGCTCTGAAGAAAGGTCAGTGACCTCATGTATCCTGCTATGATTTGAGTTTTTCTGCAACAAACTGGCACTGCTGCTGAAATAGCTGAAATATATGACACAAAGAGATATCCATATCTCTCAAAAAATTTGTCATTTTCAAGCACTTTTTTAATTCCTCCGTCTTCAGTAGGTAATTCAGGCTTTTGATGATGAAGCTACTTCTTGTTTTCTCCTTTTAAAGTGAAATCAGTGAGGAAGAGTGATAACAAGGAATATGAAATATTTCTTGACTACTGTACATGAACTTGCCTTTCATAATCTTAAGGCCAAAAATGTTTTTGTCTCATATGTGGCCAGAGATGTACAAGAGCTGCTTTGCTTAATGAATTTTTGATCCTACAGTTGGACTTCTATGAATATTCTATCATATTTGTCTCATGTGGAGTTTTCCAAGAGCTATCCTATTAGAAAATGATAGGTTTTCCTTAAAAACAAGCCCCTAACTTTTTAAATGAATAATAGTGTCTTAGCTTTTCACTATAGCTCATTGTACTGCAGGTTTTATGGGCTCTTGTAAGCATAGACAAACAGGTTAGAATTATTTTAGACAGCTGTATATTAATTTCCTGTATTATTAACAATTTATGGTTACCTGCAGAGTTTTGCCTGTTAAAGGAACTACTTGATTACAATGGAAGATCAGAAAGAAGTGAAGTAATGGGGAAATAAGAATAGCTGAGGAAAGATGCAAAATGCGGTTTTCCTTAAGTCTTTTATTTTTCTTCTCTGAAACCACGAAAAGCCTCCAAGTTTTCCAATTTTATAAGAAAAGTGCAAGAGAAAATTCTGTAATTTTAGGCAGTTGGGTGTGTACTTGTTTTCTGTGTCAGATACAGAAAAAGAGAAATATAACAACCCTGCACAGTACTTACAAGAGTAAACTCAGAATGAGAAATGATTGAGTGTGCTGTATTGTAAATTAATTTGGGCTGTTGGAATTCCTTTGAAAAGAAGTTCACTGTTGTGAAATATAGTGGTGGGCAGGACACATGGATTTTAAAACATAATATGGATATTTCCAGTTGGTTTTATTGAGTCGTCTATTCATGCAAATGGTCCTAAAAGGCTTAATTATATTTATTATCTCTTTTGAATCATAGAGTGATTAGGGTTGGAAAGGACCTTAAGATCATTTAGTTCCAACCCCCCCAAGATAAAAAAATTGTTTGGGATTCATACTGTCAAGTTCTCCGTCATCATTGTAACAGTTAGCATTCTGAGGCGTGAATGGCAAGTGAATAGACCACTGGGCAGTGACAGCTGTGCTTTGTGGCAAGCTTTCTGTAGAAGCTTTCATCTTTAAGAAACTGCAGTCTTGGTCTTCTCCTGTATAGCTACAATTGCTGGAATTCCTTCTTGTCCTGAAGCTGAAATGCAGTTGAGGAGATCTGGCAGAATTTAAGAATTGTCCAACCATCATTTATCTGATGTAAATTGCACTGGCAATGTCTGTACAGGGCTTTGTACAGTAACACCTCTTAACTTTGACGATTAAGTTCTTTCTCATTGCATTCACATTGATGGCGTAGCTTCCGTTTTAGGGAAGGTTGTCCTGTATTGCTCATTAAAGGTTCCTCCTCCATTTTGGCAGAGTGGTAACAGAGTCTCGGTAATGACAACCCCTTTTGAAAATACTTCAATCAAGACAGGACCTGCCAGGCGATACAGCTACAGGAGCCGAATGGTCAGGCGCAGTAAGAAAACCAAGAAGAAAGAGAGTTTAGAAAGGTGAGTAATGCCTTTGTCTCACATTTACGTGTGTGTCTATATAACAATTAATATAAAGTGTGAAGTTAATACAGTTCTCTTCCTTATCTTCTCCGTCCTTATACTTTCTTCTGTGAGATCCTATGGTTGTAACATGTCCTTCCAATTCTATTTTGCCTAAATTAGATTTGCTAAAATAACCCCTAGAAATTTTGTGTGGCATACCCATAGATAAGAGGAAGGAAGTGAGTAACTGAGATTGCATCTTAATTTGATTTCCCTTTTTGTACTTGTTCAGTTAAACTTCTGAGTGCTAAGTTTATGGACATTTTTAGTTTGATGATACACATCACTACTAGTTTCTACATTATTTCTTCAGTTTTGGTGGGCTCTTAAATTAAGAAAATTTAAGATTTATACTCATAAGGAGTTAACTATTCTTCTGAATTACAGTGAGTAAATTTTAGTACAGATCTAGTTACAATATCGATCCCAACTATTGGCAGATCAGGGTATATTCTAAACATCATCTTCTATACTGTGGTCCTTTGCTTTCATGTAAGCATTGATTTGATAGTTGCTTTTCTGAGGTAATGGAAGGAGGAAGCAGTGTTGGTTTTTCAGAGTTCTGCCTGGAGTGATAGTATCTTCTGTGCATCTTCTGATTAATGCCATGCTCTTCTCATACTAGGAGAAGATCTCTCTTTAAAAAGCTGGCCAAGCAACCCTCTCCTCTTCTTCACACCAGCAGAAGTTTCTCCTGCCTGAACAGATCACTTTCATCAGGGGAGAGCTTGCCTGGATCCCCAACCCACAGTTTATCTCCTAGGTCACCAACCCCAAGCTGCCGCTCTACTGACTTTCCATCTGGTGAGTGCGAAGGACTGGAGGGCAGAGGAAGAGGATGTGATGTGTATTCGCTGTGTGAGTCCCCCAGAGCTGTTACACTCTGCTAAGAGTAGCCAGTTCTGACAAGCATTATAATAAATCAGATGGTTTCTGTTTGGAAAAGGATAAAAGATTCCTGATGCAAAATCAAGGTTCTTTTCATGATGTAGTAGCACCTAAAAGGCTTCTAGGTTTGTCCTAGAGTTTAAAGCCAAGTCCAGTGCTGTAAGTTGAGTAATAAACAATTCAAGATCTCAGTAAAAGGTAGAATCTTGCCTAGGAGAGGCTGATTGAGAAAAGAATGAAACTGAAGAAAAGGTTGCTATATGGGGGAACTAGCGTGGGCACTCATAAATGCAGATTTATTGCTGATAAGATAGGCTGGATGCTGAAATATGTATTTTTCTGTCTCCTAAAAGTCTGCTGCTTCTTCCTGTTTTATTTCTGACATTATTTTAGTGTGTACTTAAATTTGACTGCTGTTATATGATCCCTTTGGCAAACGTAAATCATTTGGAAAGCCTTGATCATTGCTGTGAAGTGCCAGAAAGCATTAGCTATTCTATTTAAATAATAAGTGGTAATTTAAAAGGGGTGAGGAGGAGAGGACGAAAGAGACAAATAGCAACGTAATTGGATTGATAAGGCTTTTACTGTCCAGCCACTCAAAACCTTCCAGATTTTGCAACATTGTGAGAGCAAATGGCACATAAGCTTTTTGAACTGGTGCAAGTTCTGTCTCTTACTGAGCATTTAGATAAGATTCAAAAATCCTGCTAATCTTTGTTTGTTTGTTTGTTCTTTTTATAGGTACTAACTCTTCCCAGAGTAGCTCCCCTAGCTCAAGTGCTCCCAATTCTCCAGCTGGTTCAGGGCACATAAGACCCAGCACTCTTCATGGCTTGGGTCCAAAGCTTGGTGGGCAAAGATACAGGTCAGGAAGACGCAAATCAGCTGGCAGCATTCCTCTCTCTCCTCTTGCACGGACACCTTCTCCAACACCCCAGCCAACATCTCCTCAGCGATCTCCATCACCATTGCTAGGACATTCAATTGGAAACACAAAAATAGCTCAATCTTTTCCTAGCAAAATGCACTCTCCTCCAACTATTGTAAGGCATATTGTTAGGCCAAAGAGTGCAGAACCACCAAGATCTCCACTATTGAAGAGAGTCCAATCTGAAGAGAAACTTGCTCCCTCTTACGGCAGTGATAAGAAGCACTTATGTTCGCGAAAACACAGTCTGGAAGTGACCCAAGAAGAAGTGAATAGAGAGATATCCCAGAGGGAGGTAACTCTTCAGAGCTTAGAGGAGAATGTAAGTGATGTGCCATCACTCACACGAGTCAGGCCTGCAGAGCAGGGCTGCTTGAAACGACCCATCTCCCGAAAATTAGGTAGGCAAGAATCCGTCGATGAGCTAGACAGAGAGAAGTTGAAGGTCAAGATAGTTATGAAAAAGCAAGATTTTGCTGAAAAAACACATTCTGCTGTACATGAATGCAGCACTGAACCAGAAAATCCCAGTTCCTTAAGACTGGAAGAAAGAGACAAAAAAGCATTCCAGAAGGTTTTAGAAAGATCAAATCAGTTTGAAACAAAAATTGTTGCTTTGGAGACCCAGTCAGCTGGTGGCATACTCAAAGACACCCTTCAAAAGAATGCGAACTTGAGATCAAATGATGGTGTTGCTTTAGATGCACAGATGCTGTGTCATGGGCCTCTGCCTAATGAACTTGGTTATATTTCTTATGACTTCAAAAGAATTTCCCCTCCATGTACACTGCAGGATGTTCTACCTCAGTCCACTGACAGGATGCTAAATGGAAAGGGAGAAAACATAGATAAAAATGTACCAACAAAAGAATTTGTCAAATTTGAAAGATTAGATGGTAAACTTGTAAATATTGATTATCTCAGGAAGAAAATGTCCATTGAAGAAAAAGATGACAGTGTCTGTCCCATGCTAAAACCTAAATTGACATCAAATGTTCATGAATGCCTTCAACTTAATGCAGGAAGACCCATAAATGTACAGCAGGACTCCACTGCAGTTGCTGATGGTAGAGCTTTTATTGGCAGTGCACATGCTGCTCAGATTAACTCAGTTTCTTTTGTTCCTCTCAAGACCTTGAATGGCCGAGCAGACATGAGTGTGGAAAAGTCAGCCCTTATTTCCACTGAGACTCCTGTCAGAAAAAGTCCCTCAGAATATAAACTTGATGGGAGGTCTGTTTCCTGTTTGAAGCCAATAGAAGGCACACTAGACATTGCCTTACTTTCTGGGCCACAGGCTTCGAAGACTGAACTGCCTTTGTGCATTCTGTCAGAAGGACAGAGCACCAGCAGTGATGGGGGATCTCCTAAACGCCCAGCACCACAAGGGAGTGGTGGGAAGGCAGAACTGGCCTGTCAGAAAGAGCAGTTGTTAAGCTGTTCAAAAGCTGGCAAAGTCAGTGTATCAGAGCCTCAGATTTTGCAAACAAGCAAGAGTTCTCCAAATTTGCCACTCACCCCTGTGGCTGCAGAAGTACTGACAGAGAAAAAGGTTTCTAGCTCAGCTACTAAAGGCGGTATTTCTGTTGCTGACACTGTTCAAAAGAAAGACATCTCCCCTTCAAAGCAGAAGGACAGTTCAACGGAGGTGAAGTCATGTGTTACTCAAAGTCACAGCGTTAAAACTACTCAGACATACTTCAAACCTTCTGCTGCCCAAAGCGCTCCTGAAAAAGCTGTAGGAAAAGAGAAGCAAATGCAAAAGGAGTTGCCTGTCAAACAGCCAGTGGCCCAGAGAAGTTGTGAGCCTATTTCTGCAAAGGTGGAGGTGATCAGAGAGCCATCTCTGAAGGTGTCTGTCTCGGATGTCCTGATAACGAGCTATTCGAAAAGCAGTGAAAAAAATTGCGCTGATTTTGCCGTTCCACCTCAGATGCAAGGAAAAATGCAGGCAGCTGGCCACAAGGCCCAGCCTAAGGGTGTTAGAGAGGTGCTGAAACAGCGAGGTACAGATGACAGCAGTGTTGCTAGTAGTTTCACGGAAAGGGATATAACCAAGCAGAAAGTTCTCATTGAGTCAAAGAAAACTATTGCAGAGTCAAAGATTGAACCTCTTCCATCCAGACGGCCTGTGCAACCCTTGATGGACTGTGGTCCGAAAAATGAAAAGTCTGCACCAATTTCCTCTGTGCAGAAAGACAATGCCAAAGATTCAGCAACAAAAGATCAGAAACAGCTCACTGATGTAAGGCTTCATACTACTGAGAAAGAGGAGTCCAGCCAAGTTCCTCAGCAGCTGCTTAGCACTTCAAGCTTCCCTGCTGTGAGAGATGCTGTAAGCAGAAAATGTGCTGTAGATGTTCATGTAGGTGTTCAAGAACATGTGAAGCCTGCTGCCATCCATGTGGAAAGCAGCAGTAATAAACACAGGCCAGCCTCTGATGCAAGTTCCTCTAAGGCTAAGTACTTGGATAAACAGACACTGTCACAAAAATCATTCACTCCAACCATAAAAGAAAAAGAAACTACTATTCAGGCATCTACCAGCGCCCGGAAAGATGGGAAACATGCCAGTAAAAATGTGCTAGATCCCCTTTCTTCTGTTTCGGGCTCTGTGAAAAAAACTACCACTGAACATGGGCAGGCCGAAAGGCCTGTGAGTTTCGAGCATGGCTCGGTAGCCAACCTCCAGCTGAGCAGCATCACTCCTGACACCAAACCCAAATCTTCGACTGTCAGCCTCATATCAGCAGGCCCAGAGAGTTCTAAGCAGGTGCAGAGGCAAGAACCAGGAGGCTTGAGGGGATGTGCTGATCAAAAGCAACTTCACCTCAGTGAAAAACAAACCATGTCTCCAAAGTTTTCCACTGTGAAAGACCCTCCCTTGCTGAGCAAACAGGCAGACAGGAGTCCTAGTGCTGAGATGATCTCTGCAGACACAAGGCCCGAAGGAAAAATACGCACTGACGCACTTTATGTTCAGCTTGACAGTGGGAAAGTAGAGCCTACCCTTTGCCTCATGAACTGCGATGCCAGAGAGCAGGGAGCAGAAAAAACAACTGCAAGTAGCAAAAGCTCTCAAGATTCAAAAGGGAAGGGACAAGTTAATCAAAAACAGCCAGAGGATGCAAACAAACAGATCACATTAAAGCATTTATCAGCTGCCAGCGGGCAGAGTTCTTGTCGTGTGGCTGCAACACCGGGAAAGCCGCTGACTTGTTCAGCGAATTTCTCTGAATGTAGACAAGAAGTCTCTGTTTTGTCTTCAATGAGGAGTGATGCATCTTCTACAAAGGTTAAAGCAGGCTCACCTGAGCTTCCTGCAGCCTGCAAGGAACTAAATAAGAAAGGCACCTCTTCCGCAGGGGGCAGTAAGGCAGAAATGACTAAAAGTGTTTCACTGATGGCCTTGCACAGTGTTGCTGTTGTAGCAGAAGCCCACCACCCTGCTTCAAACCTTGGGGGAAAGCCTGGAAATCAAGAAAAGTCTTCTTCTGTTAACACTGGGGATGTAAAGGGAAAAGACGCTGTTCAGACTCAGCAGTCTGCTTCAAGAAAACAGAATGTAGGTAAAGATCTATCCAGATCAGCAACCACACCTGACCGCCCTAACGCACTTTCTGACGACAAGGATTCAGCTCGGCAGCGGCGGGGAAAGGAAGCTCCGCGGAGCAGTCCTCACAAAAAATCCTGTTAACTGTAAGACCTGGCCGGGGTGTATTGAAAACTTGCTGAACTAATGTCAATATATTGGACTGCCTTTAAACCAGCACTGTGTCTTGTCTTTGTGCTGCGAAGCTTTCATGTCACTGAAGAGCGAGAATAAGGGGATATATAAAACAGAACTCTTCTTTTTTTCCTTCTTTTTTTTTCTTCTTTTTTTTTTTTTTTCGAAATGCCTTCCCAATTGTAACCGGTAAAACTGTTACCATATAGTATTTGTACAAGAATACCTTTACAGCTGAGAGAGAGCTGTTGAAGATAAGGTCTCCTCTGTAAATACCTAGCAATGTGTTTGGGGTTTGAATGTAGCATATATACTTTGCTGCTGACTGCATTGTTTACTCTTCCCTTTTTTAAGATAGTTGCTTTGCCACTTATTTGCCATGTTCAAGTGTAAAACCAAATTATTAGAACTCTGTCCTCTGACATGGACATGCACAAGCATTGGTCTGAGTGGAAAACAAAACCAGGCCACATTTTTACTTACTAAAATCCTAGCTAGAGGTTAAAAAATTACTAGCAGAGAATAAATACAGTGACTTATTGTGAGTTTTTACATGTATTTTTAATAATCTAATTTTGATAGTACTGTACCTGATTGACTGATTCACCAGGTCTAACGCAAGACCTTACTGTGTCTCCCTACTGCACAAAGCCTGTCTCTTAGAGTAGGTGTCATTAAAGCTGCAGGAGGACCACTTGATTATGAAGGCATCCCAGCAAGAGTTGTGTTCTCTGGGGAAATGATGGTTCTCATCTTGTCTGTTGGGAGTGTGTTCGGTGACCTTCACGTCAGACTAGGCTGAGAATGAAGCGCAAGCAGTGTGCTTCATTTCTGCTGCAGTTCTCTCTTGAGTTCCCTGAGCTGTTTTGAATTCAGACCCTTACAGTGTGAGGCACAAGTATAAGCACATGACTTGCAGTACTAGTATGTTCATCCTTGGTTTTAGTACATTTAGAGAATACATATTTTCATGGCATATAGGTCTGCATAGTTAGCTTCATACAGTTTAGCTTTTTTTTTCTGTTTTACAACAAGGTAAAAAGGAAAAAAAAGCTGGTTTACTATAATTTTCAAAAACATTCAGGACATTGATAAGTTTTAATACATAGCTGGGGCCTTACGTTGTAGACTTAACTTGCTATTTTTAGCAGGTGATTCTGGGTTTCACATTCATTTCTAAATGCATTGAGTAGCTCCATACATTTCATACAACAATCTCTTTATTTGTATGCAAAAAAAAATACTGTAATTATAAAAGAAGCATTTTGTAACAAAGGAACCTGTTGGAGCTATTTGGTGCTAGAATGTGACTGTCTTTTTACTTTTGCTAAGCCTTATTTAAATTTTGTATACTGTGGAACATGTAGACTTTAATCATTTTAGCATGGAGGTGTTCAGTTTGTTTTGAAGGATAAAAGGTAAAATTTGAAACAGAAGCACTACAATGTGCCCTTGCAGATGCATGTTTTCTAATGATTGGGATCAGTAGAATGGTGGTTTTGCTTATGTCTGTTATATGTGCCCACAGTAGAACTAGGCCCTTCCTGTTTTGTCAGGGCTTATGGATTGTCTTTCTGTCTCAAAAGCTAGAAAATTATTCATAAAAGCAGTGTAATCTTGACTTGGAGGTTTGTATAACAGCTGACAGTGTGCAGAATTAATTTCCCTCTGGTGAAAACTCTATTATACTGATTAGTTGAGTTAGATTACAGCAAACCTCTCATGGAAAGATAATATCACAAACAAGTCCTTCATATTTTTCATGTGGCACTAGTACATTCATACTGCCTTTGATGCATGCACAGAGGAGCTAGTGAACAATGGATTATGTTTCTTGGGCAGTTTTAAAGATAAAATGGTCTCAACATTTACAGTTCATCTGTGCTTTGGCAGTTACTACAAATGAATGCTAATGCACTTCAAAATAACATTTCTATCTGGAAGGTATTTCTTAGTTTACAGTCTTACGCATTTTTTCAGCTATCCTTTTGTTTCCTTTAAACTACATCTAGCTTTTTGTTTACAGTAACCTTTATGTATATTTTGTATAGCTCATCATCACTTCTGACAACTAAGTTCTTTGCATTTTGTAAGTGTAGCAGTGCTTAAGCTTGTGTTATGTAGTACCTGTTTGTTGGTGTTTACCTTATCAGTGAGCTGTTAGAGATCCTCCTGCCCATGTTCTACTTGGTCAGTCTTTATGTGATTGTAGACCAGATGTGTTCTTTTGTAGACTTCCTGCTGTAGATTCCTCAGCTTACAAAAAAAAAAAAAAAATCAAGAAAAAAAAATTGTTAGGGTCTGTGCAATAAAGTGTTTGCAGTCTTATTTTCTCTAAGAAACTCCTTATGGATGTCATAATTGTTATATATTGAACACAGTTATTTATACTTACGCAGTTGGATAACATTGAAATAAAAATTCAGCATGAAACGCTGTTGTGTTAGCATTTCTCCTTGAACTGTTTTCATTCCTGTAACTTAGGACCCATCTCTTCTGTGCTTGGAGGCAGACAGTTTTGTATTCTTTCCTTTGGGGCCAGCTCAGTGCACCCTTTAAAGTACATGCTGCCAAGGATTTTGCATGAGGAAATGCAGTTCAGTCTGGAGACAGAGGGGGGGCTGCATGGCTGACTACCTTGTTTCAGTGGATGAAACTGCTGATGCGCTGTTGATAGGTAGGCACATGGCTATTCTGGACAGAATACCCTGACCAGTAAGTTAACAATGTTGGCAGGCTGTAATGTGACATAATGGGTATCATCCATTACAATAGGAGCAGTGTCTATTAAAATATATTTATCTTTGTTATTCCATTGCTGGTTGCTCTGCATACCTGCCTGGCAGGAATTTAGTTTTGTTCACATTTGCTGTTGCATTTTTTCTCTGTGTTTTCCTCTCTACAAAACTCATGCAGTAGCATTACAGCATCACTTTTGCTGCTTTGCTCCCTGTTTCAAAGTAGTAGGTGAGGGGAAGCGGCAGGTCACCCTCAAACTTTCCAACTTGCTGCAACCCAGCAGAAGGTAGATAGTCTGCAAACCCAGTGCTCAGCAAAGAGGTGTGATGAGTCTAGGAGGGGAGAGCAGCAGGGGGGAAGGCAGCCCAGAGGATGGGAAATGATCAGAGTTAAGTACTGGCTTGCTGTGCAATCCCTGGCTGTGGACAGCGGCAAACACCTTTGTCCAGGGAGGCATAGAAACCTGTGTGCCCTGAGTAAGTCTCCATAGAGTTTGTGGCCACAGGTAAGGGGTATGTGTTGAGGAAGAAATCGGGAGAGATAGTTTACTGGTACTGTCTGGCATGGCCTGTCATCCTCACATCTACTGTTGTAAGAAGAGATGGCACCTCACCTGGAATGGGAATGGTTTCGTGGTCTGAAAGGGAAATGTGAGCACCTTTTTTCAGCGCTGAACTCCCAGTATGCAGTGCTCCCTTAGACTGCATGTTTTCTTCTTGCACAGTTTGCAAGACTCAGCAAGGATGTCAAGGTTTGATTTAGATGGTAGCTCAGACAGAATAAATCATAGGACATGAAGATCCTGGAGGGTATACGGACGCATGGTCCAGTCATGGCTTGGGATTTTTTTTTTTTTTTTTTCTGCTGACTCTATCTGTAGTCCAGTATTGTGATTAGCACTGACTATCTCAAACTCCCAGACATCAGCTGAGGATGGGTTTGTATGACCTGAGGGTGGGAAGCGATGCTAGGGGTTGTGGTTCTAGCTGCAAAGAGTTGAGAGCATCAGGAGGAGTGGAGAAAGCTGTAGAGTAAGAAGACTTAATGTAGTAAGTTCTAGTACACAGTAAGCGCTTCAAAATGTAGATGTGAGTTAAATACAGGGGCAAGAGGATGATTGAGAGATCTGGAGAAGGATGTCATGCTGCTGGGGGAGAATTTCTGTAGTGGTTGCCAGATGAGGAGTTGTGGTATGAGTGTTTGCGAAGGGATCTTGCCTGCTCTTTTTCCAGGTGCAAGCAAGACCAAGGAGTAAGAAAGTTCGTAAAAGGTGCATGATAGAATTAGGGTTGGAAAGGACATGAAGATCATCTAGTTCCAACCCCCCTGCCATGGGCAGGGACACCTCACACTAAACCATGCCACCCAAGGCTATGTC
>JANRGW010047139.1:0-32164 GCA_024733675.1 Psilopsiagon aymara
AGAGGGGCAGGATCACCTCCCTCGACCTGCTGGTCATGCTCCTTTTGATGCAGCCCAGGATACGGTTGGCTTTCTGGCTGCGAGCGCACACTGAAGCCGCCTCATGTTCATTTTTCCATCGACCAACACCCCCGAGTCCTTCTCTGCAGGGCTGCTCTGAACCTCTTTTCTGCCCAACCTGTAGCTGTGCCTGGGATTTCTCCGACCCACATGTAGGACCTTGCATTTGGCATGGTTATAACTTCATAAGGTTGGCATCAGCCCACCTCAGTATCCTTAGTGAAGCAGGATGATTCCTGCTGCAATAGCTCGCTGCTGTTCCATGACCTTCTGGTGATGGCAATAAAACAAGTTTTACCTGCAGATAGTTTTATTGCATTCAGGTACCAGAACATAAGCACTAGGGAAGATTTTGTTAGTGTCACCAAGTCAAACATGTCTGTCATAAAGTGTGTTAGCATAATGTGTCTATGTTAAATGTTTTAAATATGTCTTGACTATGTTAACAGGTATTGTTATTTGCTTAGTCAAATAATAGAGTTTGGGATATGGGGAAGCACTTTAGTGTTGCAAAAAGGCTTTATCAGCATTATTTGTCTCTGAGGAATAGAAGCTCTGTTTCTATTTCTTTCCTTAATATCCTAATGCAAATAGAAGGTATCAGAACAGGATTGACACCAGAGGGCACCAAAAAAAAAATCTTCTGCTCTCTGGAAGGAGGTTATTTGTTATCCCGTGTTTTGATTGTACTTGCCAGTGCTCTCCTCCAGGAGCACTGCCTTTTTGTGTATAATGTGCATTCCACTCAAGTTGTGCTAAATTTGCTTTTGTTTCCTTCCATTTGGCACTTACATGTGCCTTTTAATAATTTTTTGATTTATTATTATAACTTCTGGTGTTGTCAAAAGATCCTGTTTAATTTCTACTGCCTGTCATTTCAGAACCTTTGTTCATCATAGGGAGATTTTTTGACTGCAACTACAGGTTGTTTTGAGTGGTTGTTCTGGATGAAACAGGGGAATGCTAAGTGTTTGGGGCATTTTATTTTTTAATTACTCAGGAAAGATGGACAGTTTTCAGGCTTCCTGGAGTTGTTCATTTTGAGGTGCAGAATATTGCAGAACTAAGTTGCTTATTGCAAGAACTGATCAGATTCATGATTATTCATGAAGGCTAATTCTTTTAGGTGAAAGAGAAGTTACCTTGCTAAGTTTACTTCTTTGATCTAAAAGTGTCATGTATGGCTTTCTGCAGTCCAAAGATTTGTTGTTTTCTGTATAAGCAATGTGCATTTATCCTTTATATGTGCACACAATATGCAAATGCAGTATACATATTGCATTGAAACTGCATCAGTATTTATCTGGTTATACAGTATTCTTTGTAGGAAATGCACTATTATCTTTTTTTCAGGAATGAATAAGTGTATAATGTAAAAGGGCTTTTTATGACTACTAAGTGGCTATCATTTATTTCAGGAAAATATTGAGAGACATTCAGTAAAACTAAAAGACTTAGGTGAGCTTGAAAAAAGTATACTACAAAAGGTAATAGAAGGTTGCTGTGACATTTCCAAACTTTTTTTGCATTTACACTGTTTCATCGAGTTTTATGATATGAATGCCAACCTTTAAATCACAATTCATTTGTCCAGGTGGGGGCAATGTTGCATTAAAAAGCAAGAACTGGCCAATCTTTTTCCATCAGATAATAGAGATCCTCCCTTTTCCACCCCAAGTGCTTCGTTGCCTGCTATTAAAACAATTTATCCTACAGAACAAAATACTGTATTTATTACCTTTTGAAAGCACTGCTTTTAAGATCCCAGGATATTAATGTGTCAGATTTAAATGCTCAGCTATTTATGTGGCTGAGACTAGTATTTTCATTTGGCCTCATGCATCTTTTTATGCATTTTGAAGTTCAGTGCTGTAATAATATGTAAAAATTATGGTTAACTTTAACCTTTCAGTCTGCAGTTTTGAAACAACTTGTTGTTGGTTAAGGTTTCGTTTCTAATAATAATATGAAGTACATTGCTACTACTTACTGGTTGATTGCAAAATCAACCAGCTATCCATTTCTGAATTAATTCCTTTGGCTTGATTCCTCTGGTTTGATTAATATTTACTGTTTTCATCAAGTGTAGATATTTTTCCTTTTGTTGTAGTTAATAGACTATATTATTTATGCTAATCTAGAAAAATTGAATTTGATTAAAAAGAGAAAAATATATTTGCTAGAATTAACAATAATTTTTCTCTAATTGAATATATTCTGTTAGTACTGGTTAATTCAGGCTATGAGGTTGCCTACCGTCAGAAATGTATAAGCCTTTTAAGCAATGCAGAGGTTGCTAAGTATTAATAATGTGTTTGCTGTAACAAATTTTATTTTTCCTATAAGTGCTGTCTTATGGTCTGCCTCCTAATTTTATACTTTCTATAGCATATGTGAAATGTCTTTTTAATTATTGTCTGTAAATGAGTTTTATCTGCCTCAGTTTCAGCCTAGCATTCGCAGTGTAGTCTAAAAAAAGAGAACGTGAAGTTGCTTTAGCTGCTGTTGGACTGATTTGTCTGGGGTGGTTCATCTCTAGAGAAAATAAGCAGGGTAAAAATCTAGTAATTTTTTAATGGCTGTTGATTTAATACTGGTAATTTACGCCATTCAATGTAATCCACTTCTTGTGGTGGTCTTTGTTAATACGGATACACATGAAGTATGATAGAAATAATCTTGTATCATATACAACTATGTTATTTGTCTTGGATTTCGGTAGCAAAATCTTCCTCCTTGCTCTTGGTGTGAGAAACTCAACCGTATAGGTGAAAATAAAATTTTACAGAGAGTCTGCTTGGCTTTTAAACCACTGTATGGTGCAGAGGGAAGGTACAGTTAGTTTACAACACACTCTTTGTGTATCCCCCCTGAACCAGATGCAATTCCCAGTTCCTGTTGGGTCTTCTCTTGTGTCTCTTCAGAAAACCACTTGTTAGTGTTGGAGGCACAGTCTTGCAAAGTGGGGGCCTCAGGAGGTGTCCTTCTAGTGTAATACTGCTCCGCATATAGGTTGAATGTATGTAGGCATATGTAGGTCTTTAAGGCAAGAATATTTCAGTTGTACATTGCAGCACTAAACTTTCAACCTGAGATGCTGCCATGAAGAGTATGTTTCTTCTGAATAGAAAAGAAAAAGTATGTTCTTACTGGTAAAATAGCATGCCTGTCAAGGGAATGGGCAGCCTTCTCTTCTGAAATACTGGTCACTGTCTTCATGACTGTGCACTTGGCTTGAGCATTTTGACCTGTCCATAGAAAGGATAGCAGCTGTCTTGTCTGGCTTTTTGCGTCCAGTTGTCATCTTCTGTAGAGTACTCTGAAACTCTGTCCGATGGATTCCATTTGAGAACTGATGATTCGGAGGTTGCTTGAACAACCCCAAGAACTATAGGATACTTAAAAAACCTGAATGAACCTGTACCATTGGACACTAGCCCAGATTTTATCATGGAAAAAAATGTAGGTTATTTTACATAGATGTGTGTGTGTGTGTGCACGCACATACACATGTAATAAAACTTGACAGTATTTACAGAAAAAATCAGTAAGGTCTGACACGTAACCTACTCCTGTGATCACTGGTTGGTTGTCCAGGCTGGGAAACACAGGGCAGAGTATCCAAAAACAGCTGCTGAAAGCTAAGGCTCTTAAGTCCAAATGTTAGCACCTGGAAATGGTGGCCCACATTAGAAGTATCAAACTCATGTAATTCACTTCTCAGTAGACATCTAAAAGTTGAGTAGTTTGGTTAACTGCAGAATTTTAGTAAGTTGAAAATGTAGCTGTGTTGCTGTTACCCTGCGCTGCTATCTCCCATGTTAGTAAGAAGCTAATGAGGTTTGCTGCCCTCAGTTTGATTGGGAAGTCCGCAGCTGCCAATACAGGTTTTTCTTAGCACACTCCCTTCTCTTCCCTGCAGCGCTGACATCCTTGCTCCTTGTTTGAGCAAGTCAGCTGGAGCTGTGGATGCCCCATATACCTCCTTTCCAATAGGGAGGTTCCTAATGAATGGAAACTCGCCAAAACTTGGGGTTTGCCACCATCTCTTAGATTGACTTTTCAGCAAAGAATTGTCTCTGCTAAACAGACTACTGTTGCTTATTAAAAATGTCTATTAAAAATGGATAATAATTAGGATAATAAAGCCAGGAAAAAATCACCCGTTCAGCAAAAAGACAAGTCAAACAGGTAACCCTTCTGTCAGGACTTTACCTGAGACTACTCCTGATCTCTGGCATATTGCCTGCATGGGACTAGCAGAGGTGTTACAGAGGTAGTGCTGGCACTTTACCTTCTGCATCTTTTGAAGCATCCATGCTGCTGCCTCCTCCTAACCCAGCAATACTGGCTTCGTGTTAGCAATTCTTTGTTTGTATGCAGCACTTCTATATTAGAGATGTCCTTCTGCTTAGCAAAGTTGGCTCTGAACAAGACAATCAAAATTTTTTTGGCTCTTTGCTCTGGCAAACCTAACATTTTTGATAAGGCATTAATACAAGCTGCATGAGGGGGAAGAGGGGTTATACTTGATCATGGAAATTTGTTTACTTAGTGCAGAAGCTTCAGGCTGTTGTCTTAGATTTCTTCAAGAGGTAAGTACTATAAGCAAGGGACTCCTTAACCTATGTGTGAAAATAGTGCATAAAATCTTGCCAGAATACATGGGCATTTACTGAGCCAGCTCTTATGTGCAGCTCATGTGGTGAATTCAGTGAGATTGAGGTTTCATATCCTGTGAGATTAGTGCATCTGAAGGTCTTCTGCTTGGCTCAAATCATTGTGAGAGAGGACACTCCCACACGCTGTTGCTGATTGGGGAAAGCGTTTTTTCTGGGCAGTGGGGATGGAGCAGCAGAGCAGAGGGTCATCTCTGTGGGGATGACTGGGCATGCCTCCTGCTGCTGCTCACCTCTGCATCCTGCTGCTGCCCTGCTGCTGGGAGCCAGTGCCTCTGTGTCTGTTGCAGTGAGAAAATCCCTGAGCAGTGCAGGGCATCAACAGCAGGAGAACAGAATTTTTTGGTTTTTTTGTTCATTTTCTTTCTCTCTCTCTCTTTTCTTTTTAAAAAAAAATCCAGCCAGCTCAAACTTTTGTATATTCTTCTTGCAGGTTCTTAAATATCTGTAGTTGGCATTGTAGAGGCATGCAATCTTCTCTCTGTCAGAATTATATAAAGACAGATATTTGATCTTTTTTTCTTCCCCACCCTCTTCCTATCTGAGCAAAGCATGATGGCATATCTTGTCATCTTCTGCGAGAGAAGGTTGAGACAAGCCTCCCATTATCTGTAATAGTCTGGGAAAGCCTTAAGTGAGACAAGGGTACAGAGGAGCAGCAATGGGAAAAGCATGGAGAAGTTTAGACAGGATGAAAAGACACAGATGTGAGGACAAGCAAAAAAAAGATGGGGCCACACAGTTTTGTGAATTGCAGCTTGATGAAGAATAGTCATACAGCCATTTTGTGTGTCTGTGATTGCTTTACCTGTGTGGGCTACAGGGTCTTCTTTTGAACAGAAGGTTTAAACAAAAACTTACTGTCTTCTTGTGAATACCCAGAACTCCATTTCCTGTACAAAAAATATTCTCTACTATGTCCCCAAGTTTACTCTATGACGACAGGGGTGCTCACGACAAAAAGCTGGCCTTAAATCAGCAAGCCAAAACTGTCTTCAAGACAGAGCCAGCACAAACTCTGTCTCTACCATACAATATAGAAGCTGGTTACAGCGAGATACCTCTTAAAAAAACCTTCATGAGGATAGTAGGACTTTACACTAAAATATTCCAGTTCTCTGTTGGGGTTTGCAATGTTGTCTTGCTTAGTGTTGCTTTTCTAAATGATAGCTCTTGGCTAGTCAGGATGCAAGTGGATGAGAAAGCATGTGTCACTTAACTCTCCATTTTCTTACTTGTGATATCCTTTACTACAATTCATTCTTGTGATCTGCTATTAAATCGTCCTATTTCCAAAACATTTGGCATATTTCCAACTATGTGTCTCATAGAAATGCTGATACCTAGTTCCCTTAACCTTCAAATTACCTTAGATGTGTTTAACCAAACAAATGGTCAGATTTTGTTAGAGCGTGAATACCTAAAGATTTAATTGCTGCATGAAGCTCAGAGCACTCTCTGTGAACTCAGAGCAGAGAATGGTGAGATCACACAGAATAAATCTCCAGCTGAAGATTACCTGATCGCTGTAAGAGGTTGTGTGTACCTTTATTCCTGCTGTCCTGGGACTGGGCTGGCACCAGTTTGTGGTATTTCACGACACAGACTCAAGTTGATGCAGAGTCTCAAATCCAGCTTTATTACAATCAAGCCCTTTTTATCCCCCTGTTTGGTACTTTCGCAGCCTGCACATACATACAACGTTCAATCTCATTGGCCCCTGTAAAACTCTCCAGGTAAATAGTCCAGTCACAATGCTGCAGACCCTCTCACAACCCCACATCCTCTGGCCTTCGACACCCCAACTTACTGCCCCAGGACTTGTCAAAGCACCAAGGCCTCAGAGCTCATTCCCAAACTGTTCTTCATGCATGCAAATCTTATCACCTTCACTCCCCACACCAGTTCTTCTGTGGCTGCTCAGTTAATAATGACTCAAAGCCCTAAAACCTCAATGAACATTTCTGAGTAAAATGCATCAGTATTCATACCTGTTCACCTTAACCTGAGGTACAAGGAGGGCACGATGGGGTACAGTGATGTCAGTTTTCTTAATGCTAGTCTTGCAAACCCACTCTGGGGAAGGAAAGATTTTGTCCTGAGAACAGGAGCTGGGGAGGACATGAGTGACAGGTAAGTGACACTCAGTGCAACCCCGTACCACAGTGTGCTGCGCCAGGAAGAAATCCATCTGGGTTTGATCTCAGTTGTCGCTTTGTGGTGTCAACATCTGCAGGAAAATAGTTGGGTTTTGGGTTTTATTATGAGGCGATCCAGTTCTGAGTGTACAGTCTGAACAGATGCATAGAGCCGGAAGGTGACAGCTTTACACATTAGCTTGTGGGAGTAGCTGTAGGCTTCCTGAGAAATGCCTGCAAGAGCTTGTCTTTGGGTTGGGTTGGTGATTGGATCATAAGCATTCATACACATCATGGAGATATCCCAAATAAAGTATTGCTTCCCATTGTGATATTGGCCATAATATGCTTCATTGCCTGGCAGCTTCAAATTATTTGACAATAAAAGTGTCAGCAAGCCTATAAAAGTAAAACGTGTTTAGAGGGAGATGATGCTTTATTTTTAAAAAATGGTATACAGTGAATTTATGAAGAAAATAACATGGCTTTTTATAGTGCACAGTTTTCAAATCTACAATGTTACACCAAGTGTGTTGTGATGCTTCACAGTCAGAGGTTAAGAAAGCTAAAATCAATATCAAAATGTGTATTATTTTACTTTGAAAGACAAAAATGTGACTATAAATTCGCATTTTGTGATACCAATGTTCTATGAAAGTAACACAGTAACATCTTACTCATCTGTCCTCTTTTAGAGGTTCTGAGCCCTCTGTTCTGTGAAGGAAACAGAGCTTTTGCACATCACTTTATGTAGCATATCAGCTACAGTACTGACTTAGAAGCCTGAATTCACTTAGGAATTATAGGACAAGGGGGATGGATCTAAGCTGGTGGAGTGAAGGTTTAGATTAGATAATAGGAAGAAATTCTTCCCTGTGAGGGTGGTGAGGCAGTGGCACAGGTTGCCAGAAGAAGCTGTGGCTGCCCCATCCGTGGCAGTGTTCAAGGCCAGATTGGACGGGGCTTGAAGCAACCTGGTCTAATGCCACTACCCATGGCAAGGAGGTTGAAACTAGGTGAGCTTTAAGGTCCCTTCCAACCCAAACCAGTCTGTGATTCTATGAAAATCAACAGGATGTTAAATATTTTCTCCAGACTCACTTCCTCAGTTCCTGCCCAGGGAGCAGAAGCCCTGTTTGGTCAGATGTAGAAAGGCCTAGAAGCTCCTGTAAGGAAGGGCATGTCCAGCTGATGCTTTCTGTGAGGCTGTGGCATGTGACATGTGTTTCTGCTTCTTTTTGCCTTGATACCAGTTTATAGACAAAATTATTTTAAGTTGTGGTGTCAGACTTTTTCCATAATGAAAGGAATGAAATGCTATTGGTAATTTTTGAAGTTGACCTCTAAAACAGATGCAGAATGCAACTTTTTTTTGATGCTATTGGCTAATGTATTAATGATACATAAGTGAGTCATCCTCTCAGTAGAGCAACTGACAGGTTATCTGATTTTTCTCATACTTAGCATTGTTCAGTTTTAGTTAATAATGTTTACAGTATTTTGCAATATGGTCAGGTGGAAAGATTAAATATATACACAGAACTGAGACCTTCCTTAGGAGAGCTGTGCCCATGCTTCCAAGAAGGATTTTGGAATATTTTTGCTATGCGTCTTTTACTTGTGCTGTAGCTTCTTGCTTATTCTAGAAAACAAATTGAAACAGTAATATGGAATTTTTAGAGAGTGTTCAGGTCTTCTGAGTGTTAAATCTGCTTTATACATCATGTACTTTTCACTCTGAAAAGGAGCCAGGTAGGTATTTGCTGCTTTTGCTCCCAACAAAGTGACGCAAAGCAAGATTAGCTTCTCTCTCTGAAAGTTTTAAAAGAGATTGAGCTGCGCAATAAAAGACTTCATCAGCTTCACCCTAAATCAGTGAGAACTTTGACATACAACCACACATCTCTCGTTTTCCAGCAGTACTCCTTCTCCAGCCACTTTCCCATTCAAGATGCCTCAGAAACCTGAAAACCTCAGACATATCCGTTCTTTCATTGAAATCAGCAATTGACAGTTGCATCCTTGCTGAAAAAGGAGTGGGAAAAGGGAAGTTCTGGAATGAAATTTTTCTTCATTCAACAGAAAACCGAGTTCACGGTTAAGTTTTGTAATATCCAACATACACAGTCTGCCAGATGTATAGCACTTAAAAAGGGAAATACAATGGAGTTTGGAGATACTTTTTTATATTATTGCATATACTCCTCTAGATCAGACAGTTCTAAAGAGGTAAGCCATAGATCAGGATGCTTATAAGGCTTGTTTTCATTTGTGCATTTTATTTGTTCGGATTGCTGCTACATTTGATAACAATACAAATAACATTAAGTAGTTGTTTCTGTGCAAGACCCTTTGTAAGACTTTGTCATCAGGTAATTTAGTCCACACAATTGAGAACATACTAAAATACATTTATAATATCTCTTTTTCTAGCAGTTCACTAGCAGTAACTATCTAATTTCAGGGTAAAATAAATGAATATTTTCTAAGGAACCAGGATTTAAGAAACTTGCTTTTCGAAACTTTTTCCAGTTTGTCAGCTGGAGAAGATAGTAACTCACATGAATTTTATTTGAGTTAAATGTGCTTCAACACTTATTTTGCCTGGCAAGAAAAGATATGAAACTAGGATCTTCTCAGCCTCCCATTATTTCCTCAGGATAACCACAATATTTGGGCTATGTCCATGTCTTGGGCAACATTTTAATTAATGAGTATGTTCCCAACTGAAGTTAAATGGAAGAGAATTCCCAATACAAGCCAAAATATCTCCCAAATGTACAGTTTGGTTTGGATGCTTATTCACTGAAGCACACAGGCTGGATGATGCATTGTGCTCCAAGGTGGAATTTGATCATCTTCCCTGATGTCTTCTCTTGTCTGGAAGCCAAGAAACCTGAACAAATGGTGCTTCCTAGTTTGTGAGCCTTGTTTTGGTGTACCATCAGCTTTGTGATACTCTTTTTCCATTACTCAGTGTTCCAGTAACTCAGAAAACTATTTAACAACCGCCATGTGATGAGTGAGTTTGAGAAAATGCTGATAATTGTAAGGTTAAAGACACAGCTTTGCTTGTGTTAAATTCAGAATAACTATTCTTTAGATAAAATGCAGAAAGCATAGCAACTTCAGTAGATATTTACAGGGAGTTTCGAAGTTCTTGGTCACAGCTTTACTGTCACTTTACTGAGCTGACACTTAAGACTTGGAAATGCAACAGTCAGGCCACAAAGGTGCTGCAAATCCCACAAAGCACCATGAAATTTGATCTGTGATTTTGAAAGGATTCCTTCTGGGATAGGTTGAAAGATTTATAACTAGTCTGAAATCTTTGTCTTCTTGGCGCATTAGAGAATTTAGTAGCTTCTGATGTGATTCTTAGTTGCTGCAGCTAGTTTTCTATATCCTTCGATTTTCTTTGTGTATCACTAGCTATTTTTAGCAGCAAATCTAACCGTAAAATCAAAACTTAAGCAGTGTTGATGGGGTTTCTGATTTTGAGGTTTGGCTAGGCTGGCTTACAGTTGCTTGGTGTCAAATCCTGGGGGGAGGTTTCTTACCCTCTGGGCTTGATATTGTTGTCTATTGTGTACATTTTTTCAATTAGAACTTTCTGGTTTTAACATACCAAATTTCGTATTTATATGAATGTGTATAGTGTTCATTTTAGCTCTGTGTGCCCATACGTAGCTTTGCAGTTCTCTCTGTGGCATTATCCTGAGGAGTTTGCTCCTGTAGCTTTAAGCCTTTTGCAGTTCCACATCTGTAAACTATGGGGTTTGTTCCTGAAGTTCCAGTCCTGCAAGTCTCTCTGTAGTTGAACCTTGCCCAGTTTAGGGAGGCTGGTGGTGACTTCAGAAGAGCTTGCAGTCAGTGCAAGTGAGGATTTATTCTTGGAGGAAATTGTAGGGTGGATTTTAAAGTTTCTCAGAGTAAGTTTCATCAGTATGTTTCTGCGTATGCTGCGCAGCAAGAAAATCCCCAGCCCTGCTGGAATATTACGTGGCTTTATCATGATTGCCTTTATTTAGCTATTGTCCATTACTTGCAGTGGCAGTTATTTTGGAAGTGGTGAACATTTTCAGCTGAGAGCTGTAGCACTTTTTATGGTAGCTTATGCTTATCTTTACTTAGTCATGTATGCTTGTTGGTGACAGAGCTACGCTGCACGGTTTTCCTAATTATTGCTGCAATTAGTACTCAGTGGCAGAGAGGGTGCCTCTGTGGGGTGTCCTTCCTTCTGCTTATATTGTCTGACTGAGCCTGCTGTGAAGAAGAAACAAGAGGAAGAAGACTTCAAGGTTTTCAAACACAGTAAAGGAGAACTATATTTCTTTTGATGACAAGAATCTCATACAGTTGTTTGAGGTGACTGGAAGAAGACTTAAATTAGGAGATTTGAACTCTAATTCATTACCTAAGAAATCAGGAGGTCACATTGTGAATGCACCATCCCTGGCAGTGTTCAAGGCTGGGTTGGACAGAGCTTTGGGCGACATTGTTTAGTGGGAGGTGTCCCTGCTCATGGCAAGGGGGTTTGGAACTAGAAGATCATAAGGTCTTTTCCAACCATAACTAATCTATGATTCTGTAAATACTGTGTGTCAAGACCAAAGTCTTACAGTACATGCCTACATGTAATCAAATATATGATGAACTAGGGGGTCTGTTGTTTGATCCAAATGGTTTCTTGGTTATTTGCTGATTTTTGATCCTGCTGAGACCACTGCAGTGCCTTATTCAGGTAGCATCAAGAAGCATAGTACTGCAGATGCCTATCCGGGTTCTTACAAGGGCATAGAGACCCATTTGCTATTCTTGTAGATTGATTTTTGGCAGCTGAGCAATCAGTGGTGAATCATTGATTCATGTATAGAATAAATACACTTCTCAAGGGGTAAATCAGGGGTTTTTTTTCCCCATTAAAGAAAGCAGTCATTTCTTTTTTTTTTTTCTTCTAATGCAGGAAACTGTATTAAATGTTCCTTTCTGGTTGGATTGTCCCATAATCCTTGTTTCTTTAATCCCTGTTAGGCAAGTTTGCCTTAAAGGGAAGATTATACTGTGAGAAGTGGCAGTCATCCTTTATTGGGGACGTTTAATTTAAACCATCAGATGTGTTTTGACACTTACACACAAAAGGCCATAATTTAATTAACATTTCTCTGTTAAGTTTTGAGGTTGCACCCTCTACATGGTGCTGGCATTTCTCAGGAAAGAAGAAAAGAATGCGTATTTTCTTCTGAGAAGAGGCCGTAGAAGCTGGAACTGAAGAGCATGGGTTCCTCATGCGCTCTTATCTTCCTTCATGCATTATCTCAGTGTTTTCATCCAGGACCAGCTCATCTCATAAATGTATCCACTTAAGCCATTTTTAAGGCAGATACTCTTCTGCTGGCAGATTCCAAGGGACTGTTGCCTTATTTTACTTAGGAACAGTATTCAAGTGATGGCCAACACCCAAAATGCAGGTGGCTTTTAGGTGCACAGCAAGAGAAATATCTTCTCTTCTACTCTTCTCTGGCATTAAATTTTATTTCTTCTCACTCTCTGTTTCGTTTTCAGCCTGTTTGATATGGGAGGAGAGTATTACTGCTATGGCTCTGACATCACCTGCACCTTCCCTGCGAATGGAAAGTTCACTCCTGACCAGAGGGCTATCTATGAGGCAGTGCTGAAGTCATCACGGGCCGTAATGAAAGCAGTCAAGCCAGGTAAAAAAATCAGTGCATGTCAGCAGAAATTGACAAGTTTGATGGAATCATTCAGGCTGTTGAGACAATTACGTTTGGATTTTAGAAAGTGCTGGAAGGGAACAGGATGACAAAATTGATTTCCATGTTTAAACAGGTCCTAATGGAGGATAGAAATAGAACACCCAACATTTTCCATAAAACACTGTAAAAAAAAATCCCACATAAACAATTATTAATAAGATTAAAAAGGTATCTTAATATTCTGCCTTTTTTTTTTTTAATTCCCTTTAACTAGTGGTGACAGTTATGTGGATGTGTGTTTGCAGGAAGCTTTTGCCAAAGACTGAAGTTAGAGTTTGAGTGAACATGTGTGTCATGCTTCAGTTTGTTTCAGTCATTTTCTGTATTTTACATGGAAGCTCAACAGAAATCTTCTGTTAAAAAAGAGGATGGAATGTGTGTCCTTTGAGGAGGATACTCAATTAGCCTTAAAAAGCTTTGGAAAGCAGTGACTATTGGGTACTTCACTGTAGGCCGTTAAATTGCAGGCAGCCTAATTCATCAAGCGTACATTTTCATAGTTGAAACAACTGCCTGGCTTGATGAAAATCTTACTTTTCTCTGATTCTGCTTTCAGGGCAGCCAGTAAATGCTTTTTGAGCTAACGGCTGCTGTGATTTTGAGTATTTCACTAGTGAAGGTACTTGAGCATTTCTCAGTATTACTAATAGAACAGCTTTGAGAAAAATGCACTTAATGCACAAAGCACACTTATCCTTTAAATTTACCACATTAGCATAGTTTTTCTGGATTGCCAGTCAGAACATGCGTAATTTTCCTATTGCAGCAGCTGGCAGAAGCACTGTTTGTTTGAACAGTTTCGAAGGGAGCAATAACAATTGAGGCTTATCTGCAAAATGAGACTAGGTATCTTGCCATTTTAATAAGAGAGCGTGTTCTCCATCATCTGCTGTCTCTTCCCCTGAAGAATCGTGTTCCTTTCTTCATAGTTTGCTTTGCATTTCAATGCCACCTTTAATTACATGTAACTTTTTTGGCAGTAACTTTTCCTGCTAGTAAGTTGCAGACTGTCTTCAGAACTTGAGAGCTAATATGATGCTGTGCTGAAGATGATGCAGAGAATTCCTCAGTTTACTTAACACTTTATTTACAGTGTCAGAAAGTAAGGACATACTGAGCTAAGTGTTTCTGGAAAGCAGTTGCAAGGATCTTTTACTAGCCTTGGGAATTTGAGATTCACAAAGAATTCATTCTGAATGTCTGGCAGAAGATGGGACTGAACTTTTGTTCCTACTGTGCTTTAGTTTTCTTGCTTGTTTAGAAAAATGGTGCATATATTTATGCTGTTTATAAGACTAGCAATCACGAATTTTCTGGCTACAGAAAACAAGTTGAACACACGTTCTGTGGGCTGGTTCATTGGTTTGGTTCACTTGGTGCTTCTGTGTACTGAAATGCAACCTGGACCTTTCTCACTCAGTTGAATTACAGATCTGGGTAGATACCTTCAATGTGTACAATATTTCATCACATGGAAAAGTCTGCTCTTTAGGTCTGTATGGCTGGTACACTAGTTCTTCCGTGGCAGTCCGTCTGCCACTAATGCAGTATTACTGAATTTTCCTCTGATGATCTCCCAAAAAGACACCAAAGGCCAAAGACTGCCTACTACCGAAACTGGTATGTAACACTTAAGATAGGTAATTGTCAGAGAAACATTGACTGTCTCAAATTAATTTAAAATGTTCTAAAGACAATTCAAACTGAAATAGTAAGTTGAATTGTAGGGGGTTCCTCTTCTATGTACAACTTTAAATAATTTTAAAAATTGAATATTAAATAGTTACGGAGTTTTCAATCACGCACTTTTTCCTAATAAAGGGGACATAGGAGGTAAGGCATTTCTGGTAAATGCTTTCATAAATCCTTTTAAAGAAGTACACCTGCTTTGTACCTTCCACTGAATTCCTTTAAAATATTTTGGGTAGGTATTTTAATTGAGCACTGAGACAGACAGAGAAACTGCCATGTCATGTACTAGCTGAAAGGGGCATTGAATCTCCTGGAAGGCTAATACTCCACTGTAGAAAAGAAGAAATAGAAACACTAGCCTTTATAACATGGTTTGTGTCGCATACTTTTCAGGCCACTGAGAAACCCCAGAGCCCCTCTAAGGGGTGGATGCAAGCTGAATGTATTGTTAGTGCTGCCCAGAGAAAGCTGTTTCTGTGGGAGAGGCAGCAGCCGCCTTCTTCTCATTGAACAAACCCAATTTGTTAACTCATTGACTAAAGCAAAAGGATCTGCTCCTGGGGGGGCCAGGGACAGTCACAGAGAAGAACAGAAAGGGGTGATGTTGTGAATTCAGCTCTCAAGTGTCTCTTCTCTCCCTGTCTGACAGAAAGTTAATACTTTAGGTCTCTGAAGAAGGAGACAGAAAAGCTAGTGGGTTTATAGGCACTAAATGTAAACCCCAGCCCCATCGTGTTCTAATCAGATTTTCTAAATTAAAGAGCCCTTGCTCATTTTGCTATTTTTTGTTTGTCTCCATTTCCCTGGGTTCTTAAGATCAAAGGCAGTCGAGTGACTGGCTCACATGACAGTATCCGTTCGTGGTGCAGGCTGCACAGGAGTGTATGCAGCAGTGTCAGCAACTGTAGGAAATGGTATTTCTCCCCAGCTGCAGAACTGAGGCTGTAATTAGGCCTTGTGGCACAGGTCACAGGGGACATGCAGTTGTTATCTTCAGGAGGTTAATAATTCCCAAAGTCTTTCTTATGACAAGATAGGGAGCAAGTATTTTAGCCAGAGTTAATAGCCAAATACTGGGTTACATAATTGTGCTTATGGAAGGACACACATTTGCTAGCAACCTTAAACATTATTTATAGTTCTGTATAGTTCAGAGATTTGCATTTCTTTTTTCAGTTTTTCTCTCATATGAACCTAATTGACTCTCAAGTGAAGTTACTTTTGGAGAGATAATAGACCTCTGCCTAATACATTTTTTTTATACGTCTATATGCAATCAGTTGTCATAATTTTAAAAATACTCCAAAATACTGTATTTTATTGTAGCAAAGCATTCATTTGACTGCATCCTGTGCATGGTCCAAACATGCAAACAGCACAAATCACATACATGGGTCTCCCTACCTTCAAACTGAAAGAACAAAGCTTTCTGCAAGCCAAATAATGTTTTGTGAAAGCTAAGCAATGCTATCTATTTCACTGTAACCCAGATTCAATGTAGTTGTCACAACCGCTACCACAAACCAAACCTTTTTAAAATTACAGGGGAGAAAGACATACTCAGCCTTGCATAAGCAGCAGGTTTGAAACTGCTGAAAATGGATCTCATCACTGAAGCTTGTCACTGAAGTGGAAGAGTCAAAAAGGCATGCTTGTGTGGCAGTGGGAATTGTCTCTTTTCTACAAAGTCAGGCTTGTGATCCAAGATGTCAGAGAGGAATGCTACATTTCTACTTAGGGAATATTCTTAATACATCAAGTCCATTTACATTGAATTTACTCTTTCAGGAAACTAAATACAGGAGCAAATGTGCAGAAGAGTGACGCTTCCATTCACTTTGATGACTGAGGCATCATCTGCTTCTCACTGAGGACAGTGATACAAGAAACAATGTCTTTGCATAGATATTCTACATAAAAAGAACTGAAAAAGAGTGAAATTGCAAAGCCAAGTATTGCAGACTTAGGCTATTTCAGAAGTTAGTGTCCTAATTTATCTCACTTTTGCATTGTTTTATGATCTCATTAGATTTACTAAATTGATGGAGGAACATTAGGTGCAATCCTGGAGCATATCTCCCAGTTTACTTTCATCTGAAGAATTCACCTCATGCACTGCAAAACTGCATTGTGTAAACCAAAACACCGTAAGTGGGGACAGCCAAGAGGTTTCAGCAACCAGAATGACTGGAAGTAAAATCTTCTTATAGATGCATCCATTGTTTCTTTCTCTGCTATTTTCTGCTGTGTGCTGAATCATTAACATACTCACTAGTTTTTCTTAGTGCTCATCATAACAGTGTGCAGGTACCTGGCAGGCAGTAAGTTTACTTGCACTTCCTCAGATGTGGAAGTGTGCAGCAGTTCCCCTTCTGCAGGCAGTGGCAGATGGGCTGGAGAAGCTAGTATAAAAGCTATTGACTCATTTTGGGTTCTAAGATTGAAATTCGTCAGTCTGGAGGTTGGTTTTGGTTGGGTTTTTTTAAAGGAGTTGAACATTGCTCTTGCTCAAACCCCAGCTGTTCTGACCTCTGTTACAGCTATGAGAGCCCAGCTTTTCTGCAAATCAGGCTCCAGATTGTCAAGCCAGACATCAGTAAAATAAAAGTAAATTATTAATAAACAAATGTAAAATATATAAAAATTAAAAATTGTTTAAAGCAAGTTGCCTGGCCTTCTGCTAAGGAGTTTGAGGCACAGGTGCTTGGTAATTTCAGCTGCAACATTAAGATGCATTTGCCGTGTTTGCTTTTTTGTGAAGTCTCTTGGTTTTCTTCCTCTTGGAAGAGGAATTACATAAGGAACAGGTGACTGCAGTAGCCTAGCAGGAGCTGTGCTTGCCTTGCAGTTAGTCTTCTGGAAATAAGTAGCCCTATAACTAAATATACTTGGGCTTCCTGTGAATTTGTATCTTGTGTTTGGTTGGAAGCTTTACTTGGTCTGATGGAAGCTTTTCCACTGGGCTAAGGTACTTAAGAGGTTCTGCTCCTTTCTGTAGTAATGCATGCATGGGTAATGCAGTTTTGCTTGCATCAGGTTTTCTGTCTTTTAGCCAGCTGCCTGCATTACAAAACATAGCACTGGGTCTGCTCCTTTGGTAAGTCTCATTGAAAATCTCAAAAAAGTTTTAAAAAGTAAAGGACCGAAAAAGGCAGCATCATCAGAAAGGCTGGCTACTGCTGCCACCCCATCCAAAGGAGTAGGTGGTCATGTAACTAAGGGACTGGACTATAACACGTCAGCCCCCAAGGTCCACGCAAAGTTTGCACAGGCAGTGTCAGTTGATATTGCCTAACTCTGGAGTCCTTGATGCTGTAACCATAAAAATACTGCTTTTAGTGTAGTTCTCCCCCATCCATGTAATTGCTCAGGCTTAAAAAAGCAAACGGTGGTGAAAAAAAAAGCACTGTGTAGCACAACATGAGTAGGTATAAGGCTGTATAGTGTAATGGTTAATGGCAGGTGTGAGGTCTCAGCTCTAATGCTTGTAGTACCTCCAATGGACAGCTGTCATGACAGCAGTTGAAAGCCTGAACTGCAGGGGTAGATTAGACACTTCTGTCAGCAAGTTTGGCATGTCTGTTGATAGTGGAAAAATCTGAAGAACTTGAAAAGGCGTATGTGCATTGTTCACAAATCCTGTCTCACTACATTCTTTATACCAGTCATGTAAGTTAGATCCAATGTCAAATGTAACAGATGTATTAACCATTGTTTCTTGTAAATTACAAATGGGAGACCAGGGTTCTTTTCTGTTTGTCATCGATATAAATCTGTTTGAAGAAATATGTAAAATAATTGATTTTGTGGAAAGTCTGTCTCTGAAACTTCTAGAAAACAACTTGTCGAAGAAGGATGATGTAGCTGTGAAAATAGCCCTACTCTGAGACAGAGTTTGGACCAGATACCCTCCTGGAGTCTGTTCTAACCCAAATCACTCCATGACTCTTAATATGTTCAGAAACATGCAAATAACAATATCAGTGATGTAAGAAGAGATGCTGATGACAGTCAATGCCTGAGTGCTCACATCTAGCTCTTAACAGGACAGGTGGTACTTCGCAAGCCAACAGAGAGTGATGTGCTTCACTTCCTGTGTATAGAGCACATTCATACTTCACCCAGCTTTGAGTATCACTTTGTTCATGTGGATGCTTTACTGTCGAGTAAAGCATTGGTACATACAAATCGAATAGTTTTTGGAAAGTTACGGTGGAGTTGCTTCTTTTCTGGTCTTAAGTAAATGACTGTGTGTTTATACCATGTCTAGCCTCTCAGATGATCTCTGACAGTTACTGTTTGGATTAATGTCTTCAGCATTTAAAGAATACTAATAATTAGAGTTCCATAAACTCCGTTCCTAGTTGATGAGGACAGCATGGTTTCTACGTACAGAAAGTTTCTATGTATACAGTTTCTATTTATAGAAACATTGAAATTTCTCAAATATATTAAATCTGCTACTATTTTGAGAAGAAATTAATAGGAAGTATGCTTATCTTCAAACTTTGCAATTAAAGCTATTTTGGAGTAATGCACTAGATCACAAATAGTCTTTAAGATTAATAAGCTAAATATTGGAGCAATCACATACTTTCCGTTTTCATCCCTTTGGAATTGCACACTGGAACTTCTGAACATTCCTCCCTGTCTTCTCTGTAGAGTAATGGGAAGTTGCAGCAGAAGGGGAAGGAAGACAGCTTGTTGAGTGTAGGACTCCTACTACTACTGCAAAACTTGTATATGTTTAAAAAAAGGAACACAAAATACTTTTCTCAATCTCTTAAGTTATACCCATTAGTATCTGGGGGGAGAGAAAGAAAGAATTAAAACACCTCAGTCAGTGAAGTCTATTGTCCTAAACTCCAGAGGTTTGTTTAAAAAATATTTCTTTGTCTAGCAAACTGCTCCCAGGGAACAGTTGAGTAAGGCAGAGTTGGCAGCCACTCAGTTCCCTATCTCTACATTTATATGATTTAAAAAGCTTGTATATCCAAAGTCCCCATTGAACCAAAATTGCATTCAGACATTAGCTATGCAGCTGGGAATATTTGCTGATTGATGTTTGTTTGTTTCAATAAAAATGAAAAATAAAAAATGATTCCAAATATGCACAGAAGTTGTTGTTCACCAAGTCAGTTTATGTGCAGTGTGAAAGCTTTCCTCCTCAGGACACTGACGTTTTCGCATCTGCCTGTAGGATTTGTACCTGAAATTTGCCAAGTTGGAGCTCATGCTCAGGGCTATGTAGTCCTGCATTCTACTGTTCGAGAGAGTGAGTATTGTGTTGCCTCTGGCTTCCAGGATTTGCTTTCCGGACACATGCTGTTGAGGAACATCTTGAAGGAAATCTCCATCCCAGGACTATCTCTGATAATGGAAGATGGGAGGTTTCTCCATATTTGGGCTGGAAGATTCCTGCCTGTTTATATCTTTCCCAGAACTCAAGTTTCACATAAAGACATGGGGGTTTTAAGCTCTTAAATCCTTTCTTCCAAGAGCAAAGGTGAGCTATTGCAAATTTCATTGATGCCAAGATTGCCATACAATCTTTAAGCAAGAAAGTACAGTCAGGTACACTTCAAAACATTTAAAAATCAAGTGCAGTCAAAAGATTTCAGTCAAAGAAGTAAATGCAAATATCAAGCAAATGAGACATCCTTTTATTAATCACATAGAAATCACATAATCCTTACAGCCTGCCAGGAATGGGTACTATTTTGATGCAGGTGCTGAATAAATGCAAGAAGTAAGTAGTTGCCAAAGACTAAGGTCTTTTGAGGGAAAGAGGCCGAGGTAAGAGTTTTGGAGCAAAGACCTGGTGAGCAAGGGCCGATAGTTGTCAGGCTTGGCCTAAGAAATGTTCTCTGTAGCTGGTGGTCCCTCCTCTGTCTCTGCTCCTGCTGTCTTACCAGGTTGAGTCTTGCAATTTACAGATGAGAATAGGTGCCTGAAGTTGATTCTCTCAACTTAGCCATAACACTTCTACTCCGTCATTTCTTTCTCACATTCAGTAGATTAGGGCCAAACTGTGTGAGGTGCAGAATGGTTCAGAGAAAGGCATAAGAACCTTCTGTAGGTCTAAGTCTGAGGCTTTCCTTTAAGGACCTGAAGAAGAGGACCATCGGAGTTCACTAGGATGAAATGTGACAACTTGATGGTGTGTCATCTGCCATATACAACCCTAAACCAGGCTCAACGTGTTAGTAATTGCTGCTGTAGTCACACATGAAGTTGGCCACTCATCTTTCTTGTTTCCCCGTGGTGGCAGAGGACCAAAGACAGCCTTGTATATCTGTAGATGTTGGAAGCTAAACAAAGTTAATCCCACCTGGGCGTGATCTCTGTCTTCCAGTCAGCTGTAACTGCGCAAGAGTTTAGCTGCCATGTGAAAGCCTGTGCCTGCTTTTTGTCCTTCCTTCTGATTTCTTCAGTTTTCTTTCATTGGTGTAGCTTCCTAACCACTCTGCAGTGGAGGAGCCCATGTTAACTAGTTTCCGTGTGTACGTCCTGTCAAGGAATCTTGTCAATTAGAAGGACAAACCAAAATAGGCACTTTATTTTGCAGTGTTTTGTCTTCTCTGTGTTCACCTACTGCTAAAGGATTTAAGTAGTAAAGCTCATGGAGATAGATACAAACCCTGGGACTTCAGCTGTTGAATGGTCTGTAAATTTGTACAGCAGAATGTTTTCTTTGGATGGTGTATACTCCTGAGAAAATTTTGGTATCTAAATATCGAGGCATGATTCCTTCAGTGAGACTGTTAGGTGGAGGTGGGTTCAGTGTACTGGTTTCATAAATAACCTATTTTATGCAATAGCAAATGCTATAATTTGAATTCAAAGTGGCAGTCTGATTCCCTGCTCTGTGTTCTAATAGCGTGTCTAACAAAAAAAAAAATAGTGGAGAATTTAGCTCAGGTAGGAGAGTACTAAGATCAGGAATTAGAATAACCCAGATAATCAAAGAACGATTTAATTGGAAACTGACAGCTAGGGTATTTAACATAGCAGATGATATTACCGGCAGTTACTTCTGCTGCTAAGTTGAACAGAGTTGTGCTTGGGAACATAATGCAAATTCCAAATTTACAGCTTCACAGATTATTAGTTTTTGTCCATGAGAGCTCTGTAACCTCTTTAGAATTTAGATTTTTGTTTGCTGCTATTTTGAGTACAGCTATAGACTAATTGTCACTGTATTCAGCTAGGATTAAAACTTATTGTACCTGAAGACCATAATTGTAACTTATTAATATTTATTCCTTACAAGTTAAGTACAAGGTTCTCATTCACATGCAGTGGGTTTTTTTTGCATGCAAGTTGTTTGAGTTTCATGTAGTCCAGAGTTGTACTTAGTAGAACACCATGGGGTCACGCTTGTCTGTTGTACTGTATAAAAACAGTAGCTAATTTTGGTGGCTTTTTAGAAAGAAATTGGACTATAAACTGGACCTTTTGACAACAGACAACAGGAAAGCGTGTTGGAGCACAATCTGTTTTATAGTTTGTGTAATTCCAAAATGCCTATATGAATTATTTTCATATTTCACCCATTCAGATTGTCATATTTTAGGCAGAATGATGCTGATCATTATTAATCGGCTGTACTATCTAAAGCAAAACAATTCTTCTTAGAAGTAAAGCAGTAGTGAGAGGAGTTGAAGATTTTATACCAGTTGGTCTGAAGACCAAATGCTTTCATAGCATGCTGTAACCCATACTTGATACTCACAAATTCTGCTGAATGAGACTGCAGTATTATTTTTCCCACCCTTGCAGTTAAGAATGTGTTATTGTGTTAAAGACAGATTGGAAAATAAATCTTGTCAATGTATGTTCTAGAAAGCTATTTATAGTCTGCTCTTTCTCTTCTCTGTGGAGTGGAGTTGGCTGTACTTTTCTTGCCAGCATTGACATTCGTAAATAAGTTTCCCTTTGAATACTAACTCTCTGAGATTGACCTAGAAAAGGTAGTATACCTTTCCTTGGTAAGTTAATTCTGTGTCAGTATAAATGGTTAAAGTATAAGCCACCAGTTAGGAAGAGAAAGCTGAAGGAACTGAAGGATGCACAGACAGTTTGCACAGACAGTGCTTACAATGTGCAGACAACAGTGGCAGTTAAGTTGCAGTCTTGATTCTTGCAAGATTCTTGAAAGATTTTATTTAATAACAGCAGTGTCATTGATTACTGGAGGATTTGGTCATTGATTACTGGAGGAGTACATTGATGGACACATAACTTATCCTTGCCCAGAATAGCAGTAACCTGTAGTAAGAGGTGAAAAAAAAGACGGTTTTTTCTGTCAGATTCAGCAGATCCTGCAGTCCCTCTGTGCAAGCAGCAATCTGTTGAAATGCAGGATTTCAGCCTGCGAGTCTGACTGCAAACCTTCTGGGAGCTGCTCTTCCCTGCTGGTGACTAATGTGCAGAAGCTGACCCATGCATACAGTGACCACTGCAACGTTACAGAGACTAAAATAGTCCTGAGTTATTTCCAAGTGTATAAACCCAGGCACTTTAAAACAGTTGGGTCTTTCTACCTTGAAGTCTCTTCTGTGTGGGTGTCTCTGAGCAGCCCTGTCTGCAGGAACTGCTGCAGTTCAAGGCAAACATGCAGCTTTTCAGCAAGGCTGAACGCATTGCATGGATTTTTCCACTACTTTCAGGGGTTCCTCAAAGATGCTGCTTGTACAAAGCAGATACATTTAGAAGTCTTCACAGGCTTGGAGCCTTAATTGACTGCAGGTTTTAGCCATTCTCTAGTGAATGGGTTTTGATTTAAGGCTGTTTGGTTTTTTAAATTCTTTTTTCCCAACTGTTACAGGTTGTAATATTTTAACCCTGTACAATTCTGATTTTAGTAGTAACTTTGAGGGAAATAAGTTGCTTTTATGTGTTCTGATGTGCACTAATTTTATCCCAGTTCAATACTCAGGAAATGCACTCATTATACATTGTAATTTGAGTTGAAGTACAAAGTTCATGAGTCCTTCGATCTTGACACAGCTTCAGCTGTAGCTGTCTGAGTGCAAACCTGCTGGACATAGATTACGCTCTTTGCCCTCGATCTTATCTAAACAGTCTTTTCAAAGCTTCAAAGATTAGTAAATTTCCACAGCACCATCACTCCTTCCAAGCACTGCCCTTCTTCCCCTGATCATTTTACTCTTCTTTTCAATGTACACCTGTTTGGAAGGAGCTTGCAGAGAGATACGTGGTGTCTGCCAGCGCTACTCAATTGCTGTGCCGCATCTTTCCAGACATGGAAGAAATCTTCCTCTTGCTCCCTGTCTGCATCTATTAAAATTGCTTCTCTTAGTATTTCAGCGTGACAGACTATTATCTTGATGTTGCCTCTGATGTGTTATAGATGATCATGTACAGGGTTTGTAATGGGAAGGGTGGGTTTGCCACTTAAAACTTCCATTGTACTGATGCAAAAGAAGTATTACAGTGTGCAACTGAATAGCACAATGCTGTTGAGTCTTTTGAAAAAGAGGTCTGAATTTAAGAGGTGATGGGGAGTCATCTCTGTTTCCCTTTGGGAATTCTCACTCCTGTCAGGCAGGTGCCTCTTCTTTGGGAACTGAAGGATGGTTTTTGAAGGAGTCCATCCTGATTTGAAGCTGTGGCAGTGGCACTCCTGGCACAGCACAGCCTCATGTCTGGTAATCCCTGTAGTCCGTACCACAGTGTCTGCAGGTGTGACACAGCAGCAAATCCAGTATAGTTCCCATCACCTTTCTAGGACAGGAAAGTTTACAGTCTGTCCTCATCATATGACAGCAGTTGCAGCTATGCTACCGTTTTAAAATACGGCCTAAAATTGAATCCCTAAATTAAGCGTCCATATAGCCATCTAATGCTGACTCTGTGAGGCTCACAGGTGGTTACCTACACATTATATGAAGCTTTGAACAGCTTCACTATTGCCCAAGCACTGTCAGTGTTTAGTACAGCATTTTGGTTTCTCACTTGCTGATTCCTCTCCCTGTTGTTGAGTTGTCTTACCTTGTCCTGCAAGAAACAGCTTGAAAACTGAACTACAACTGAGTGGTTCATCGAGTGGGCCTGAAAGAAAGCATGATAATCAGAAGTACCACAAGTTCTTCTCTAGCACCCAACTGAAGAGGGGATCCCCCCTCCGCACCATGTTTTTAGTGTTTAGATGATGTTTTGGGTCATTTTTTAAACTGGGTTTGATTGGAATTTTTAAGGATCCATTGTTTTGTGTCTGATATGGTCTCTGTGTTGGCAGATTTTAATCTGTTCCAGTGAGTTACTGGCTGGACAAGGATTGCATGTTATGTCTGCTTTTCAGTGGCACTGCCAGGGGACAAATGGGCCTTTTGCCCTTGTCTGTGGACACTCATAAATTAAATGCAACTTAACCTTAGCACAGTTTGGGGAGAAGTTACTACAACCTTGCCATACTCAATTTTTTTAGTAAGATTGTGACATCTGTACTGGCAAAAAAATCCCACCCTACAGCAACAAAAAACCCTGCTAAATCATTTGTGGTTTAATCATTGTCACATTGCAACCACAAAATAACCTAAGTAGCAGCCAAAAAAAATCCTGTTAGGCCTTTTCAGAGCACTTTCCTACGAAAGTGGCTAAACACACACAGTTATTCTAAATTACTTTTGTATTCTGTTTCTACTATGTTTTCTCAAATATCTTCTAATAAAACATCAGAAAATAATCACTGGAATGAAAACACTAGTGAGTTAACAGCAACTGAGGAACAGTTTATAGTGTGATATGTTATAATAACTCATCTTCTTAATGCTACTGTTTAAAAAATTACAGTATATTCATCAAAAGGTAGGGATGCTTTTGATTTCTGGTTTCACTAGAAGCATTTCTTTTTCTCTTTGTGGAACAAAAATCTTCCGTATCAAAAGTGGGATCCAGAAGGTCACAGATTATTGCAAAAATCTGCATATTATGTTTCTGAGTCGCTAAAACATGTTGTTTGATCTGAAATTGGGTCGTTTAGCAAACATAATTAGGAAGTGTTTTCAAGGAAGTAAAAGAATACTCACTTTTTTCTTTTTCTTTTCTATCACAGTATCTAAGAATATCAGATAGCATTTAGGTTGATGGGAGTAAATAAAAAAAAACCTTTTAGTAAACGTAATACACTAAGTTTGCCGGTTTTAAACACAGTACCTCATGCATCTGTAAACTTATGCTCTATTCTTTGCAGGGTATCTGAAAACTAATAGCTTCCATAGTTAATGTTGTTTAATTCATGATCTCACATTTCATTATTGGACATATCCTCTGGTCACTGCTGTGTAGTTCATTCACTCTGTATATCAAGGGATTTCAAATGCTTTGGTTGCTGTAAAAGGCGCTTTTTGTCCCAGCCTCTCACCCAGGCGCATGCTTCGTGGCAGGTAACAAATTGCAACCTAATGAGCCTCTGTAACAGCGCTTTCCTGGGGAGCCAGTCGCTGGTTCAGTGACCTGTATTACCCAGTATCTCATTTGGCAAAGAATTAAGAATGGAGCAGACACATCATCAGCAGATTTTCCTGAGTGCAGACTCATTTTGGTACGAGCTGTCAAAGTCCAAGGACCTTCCAATCTAGCTTTCTAAACCTCATCTGTCAGTGGACTATAATTGGTTTATAAATTGGCTTAAAGATAATAATGGAACTAACCTTTTTGCACAAAAAGCATGTCTGCAGCTGTGATGAACTTCATCAAAGCTTAAAAATAGTAGTTTTAAATAATACAGGAGTAAAACATCCTAGTGGGTGATTGGTGGTGGGAGATTAGTGCAGGCTGGTGTTGCAAAACAGTCAGCTGTTGCAGTAACTCACAAAACTAATGTTAGAGCCACTTGTGGAAGTTGTTTTGTTGTGGTTTTTTAGTTGGTTTTAACTGCTTTTTCTCGCAACAAGAATGCTAATACGGTGTTTGACTTCTGCTGCCTCAGCTTGTGGTGAGGGGCAGAGCTCTCCACTGGACCACCGTTAATCCAAAAAACTGAAGTGCCTGAACATCAAGTAACATCCATGAAATAAGGATTCTTTATATGAAACGTTGTTCATTCATCATTGTTTAATTAGTGTGTTTTCTTCGCATCTGCAAATGCTGTCCTCTCGGGCAGATTGTTCCCTGTCTGCCTGCACAGAGGCTTCTTTATTACTGTTTCTTTGTTTTAACATGCTAAAGCTGTTCAAGCAGAGAAGTGCACACAGACATCCGAACAGAATATAGGTATCTCTGTGTTTTAACACAGGGATTCGTGTACCCGCACGGCAGATCCTTCTGGCACATTCAGAATGTTAAGGTGCATGTCATTTGAGAGTACGAAGATACTCTGATCATGGCTTTCCTAGTCAAGTTAGCTGTGATATTTAATTTGTCCTCCCTTTGCTGCTTTCTGCAACTATTGAAATTCAGTATGTGCATAGGAAAATTAGATTAGCAGAATTTGAGGTCTTTTGCTCCTCAACTTACTTACTGGTTAACCTAAATGGCAGTTGCCATGCCAGCCAGTCCCAAAGAGCTGGGTTTGCACAAGCCATTGTATTACAAAGATTCCAATAGCCAAACTAATACAATTTTAGGTTTAAAAAAAAAATTAAGAGTTGTTTTTCTGTTTATATTAAATCTGTACAACATATCAATATACTTTAGGTATACCATGGACTAGGAGATCTTTCTTGAATTATGATGGCTTCCTCTTCAGTAGGTTGTATTCTGTACTTTGAAGTAATTGCCCTATTAATTGCCCTGTAAAGTAGTTCTTTCTCTTCACAATGTTAATGTTTTAAGATTGTAAGGGTACTATGAAATGCTTGAAGATTGGCATTTGTGTCTTCTTTCTTTGTCAAATTCCCTGTTAAAAAAAAAAAAGGGGAAACCTGTTTGTTAGTTTATTCCTAGCATGATGGGAATCAGCTCGTATCAAACAAGGCAAGGATATTGCCATTGTTTAAATGAAGACTAGTGATCACTTCGTTTAGTTCACTGTCTCTAGTCAGCTTAAAAATATCCTCATATTTTGTCTTAGCACACTAGTAATGGTTTGTGTAGGTTCTACTGTATTGTACAATGCTTGTAAGTTTGGAGGGGTGTGGCTAATAGTTGAAAATACCACCACACTGTATTTGTGGTAGTGTAAAATGTGAAGCTGTACTATAGAGTAGAAAATGCAATCTATTGATAAGCATTTTTTAATTAAGATTAATTAAACACATATTTACTTGTAAACCAAGATTTGTACTATTTACTACTCCAGCAGTAGCTTAATTTTCCTCCATAAAGAGCTGTCCCAGTGCTATCTGCAGCTTCTGCGGCATACATGGAAGAGCTGGAGCTGAAGTACTTCCCATGTCTAGGAAAACTGATGGCACTGGCTAGATCGTAAAAGGGTGGTCCAGATCATTTTGCTGGGCTCTGTCCAAAGCACTGCCCTTGTTCCAAGAGAGAGCCCAAAGCTTCAGGTTTTCCATCCAGGCCCATTATTTATTTTGCAGTGAAGGTTTGTGTTGTCCTCAGCATCTAATGAAATAAATGAACAAAACCCAAACCAGATGGAGAGCACAGAACTCCAGGCAGGAGGAGGAGTGGAGAAATGGTCATGCTTTTTCTCAATGAGAGAAAAATAAAAAAGTGGAGGTAATGAAAGAAGGGTCTCTGATTTGCTCAGTGCCCAGAAATACTTAGGATTTACAGCCTCAGCAGTCTTTTCAGTTAGGGCAGTAGTGGCACTCATTTGCTCTGTTAAACTTCTGCAGACAAATAGTTACATGGTTTTCAGTGTTTTTATTTCTGATCAGTTTAATCCTTGTATCTCTTGTTAGTTGTACCTCTTAGTTTGGTAAAGGTCACCTTGTTTCTGTAAGTGGAGTCAGTGGGTTTGGACTGAGACAAATAGTACCAGTACATCTGTAGAAGGGAGCTGTGCTGCAAACTACAGGTACCTCATCTTAAGTTGATTGAGAGCATTCAGGATATGGTTGTGGATTTGTCTTTTAGCAGCAGAGTTCTGACCTTGGTTTATATCAAGAGGAGATGAGGCTTCAGATAGTTGACCAGGGTTAGAAATTACATACAGCTTTTCAGTCATGGCAGTGAAAATAGAAGACTTGTGGTAATACTCAGTTAGGAAATAGTGGGGGAGATTTCAAAAGAACATCTAGTGCCCCCAGGAAGAATATTGAAGGCTTTTAGAGCAGTTAGAGTTGACTGCAAAGTACAGAAGCTGAACTGGGAGTTACACACAGAAATTCTGTATTCCCACAACCACAAAGTAAACAGGAAAGCAACTATGATTCAGTAATACTCCCAGTTTGATATCTGCAGTATCAATGTGATAGATTGCAATGATTTCAGGTTTCCATGCAATAGATTGGAGGCTATTGTGAAATAGCTTTAAAGCATAGATGAATCTAGAGAAGTCAAAATTGCAATGCAATCAATGTTCAAAAAGATAAATTCATTTAAAATATAATTATGTTGAACATGATTGTCAAAGAACAACTTGTTATAGTTGTATGATTTACTGAAGGAAGACTTAAGTTCCTTTTTAAAGGAGGGAAAATGCAAGAATAGCACATTTTGAACAGGAAGACTGTATTTTGTGGATGAATGTCATTCACATGGGCACTGTTGGCTTCTGAGGATACTGCAACCAAGAGTTTATCCATCATATTGTGCTACACACCTCTGTCTTGTGCTCTTGCTTAGGCCAGGAAGGTGCTTCTTCAGCTGCATGCATGCAACAGGGTGAAAAGTTTGATCTCTGCATAATCTGATAGGGAAAAGGAGGCTGCCTATTAGCTAACTTACATGCTGAGCTGATTCCCAGACAGCATTAATAGGACCATCAAGGTGCATTGGTTTCTCTGTGGATGGTGTACAAGAGGAGCAGTCCCTTACTCTTCACTTTGGTTCTGATCTCTGTATTAGAGCCACATAAGACAATTGAATTTTATTTAAGCACTCCCAAAGGATTATTTTCTTTCAGTCTTTGAAGCCTCAGTACTTTCAGCAAAAAGTGCTAATGAAATTATGAAATGACATTCATGTTCACAAGACCCTAAAGCTGCATCTTGTACAGGATTAAAGCAAATGGAACTTGATGGGGTTTTGGCCTTAAAAATTGTTCTTTTTTTATTTGTTTAATCGTGCCAAAATTGAACAAGGAAAATATTCTTCTACTGTACCTTAGCCCTAGTTGTCTTGACTCTGCAATCGCTCTGTTGATGATGACTCAAAGCCATAGTGAACTAATTAAGACAGTACTGTGTTACTAACAAAAGAACTGCTTTTTGTCTCCCTCCTCCCCCAAGCAGTTTGTCAAACAAAATTGTATCCTATACCAAAATAATACAAATCTAACGTATCCTGACACTCTGTCGCCAGTCAACCAACAGTATTTTGTAATCCTGTTCTAGTACATATATTAGAGGACTTACGTTTTACACACCCCATTAACACAAGGGAATCATCAATTTCTGGAAAGTGTCTTTGCCAGAAAGATGTAGGTTTTTAATCTTCTATGTTCATAGTAAAGTACTGTCCATCTCAAATGTTCTAAATGGGTATGATCATTATTGAAGATAATAGGATAGTAATATTTTATGCTCTGCATTTAAATAACTGCATTTTGCAGTTTATATTCTTTTAGAAAACTCACTGATCCATTTGGATCTGCGTAGGCATGATTAGATACAGTGTCTTAATATTTTTTCATGTGGATCTGGCTTATAAGGTTCTGCGTTTCTCTCCTATGTAGTTTTCTGTGCTTCGCATGCATGGTGAGATGATTTTGTCTTGTTTAAACTATTTTTGTGCTAATATCGTTGCTCTTTCCACCTTTGTTTTTTATATAAGCAAAGGGTACATGTGTTACATCTGCTTTTTGGAAGTCGTCTTTAAAAACTTTCAGCAATAGTTAACTCAGCTGCTTGTTTCTGCTCTCTAAGGGGTCGCCTGGCCTGATATGCACCGTCTGGCTGACAGAGTCCATCTGGAGGAATTGACTAAAATTGGCATTCTGAAAGGCAATGTAGATGACATGGTGAAGGTTCATCTGGGTGCAATATTTATGCCACACGGACTTGGACATCTACTTGGAATCGATGTGCATGATGTTGGAGGCTACCCAGAGGTTAGTGTTAGTCCATTCTCAACTGCCTTACAGATTAACCACTCTCAATTCTACCAGCATTTCTATTAGTTTATGTATGATTAGCCTGTTGCATCCTCTTAGAAGTAGAACAGATATGCATTTAAGTGTGTTTTTTTCTGGATGTGGTATTTTATGCAATTTTCTTTAAGAGAATCTGTTAGCTCATTAAAACATGAAGTTCTTGTGTGGAGAAGTCAACTGATGCTGTCCTTCTGACATTCCTAATCTGTTCAATTCCTACATAGCTTGTGTTCTTCCACGAGTTTCCACTGTAACATATATCACTTAAGCATAATCTGTGGTGTCACAGAGAGCATCTAAGTCCACCTAAGATCTGTAGTGGGAAGACTCACTTGCTCCATTCCAGATGTGAGGCAGCTGTGGGAGCTCACTGCTGCACCTGGTCTGGTAAATTTCACTGGGTGTGTCATATGGAAACAAGCTGGCTCATATTCCTCGAAATTTGATTTCCAGTGTCAACGTGGACACCAGTGTAGATGTGTTGTCCTGGAATGAGAATAGAAAGAAGCAAGTCTTCCAGTCTTTGCAAATGTGAAAGTATGTAAGCTCTTGCATTCTCAGTTTCTGCAGAAAACACAGAATGATTACAATTTCATTGAATTAACACAATGATTCATGGCTGTGGTCTGAGAACAGAATGGGTAAATTTTGTAACCTGTGAAGGGGAAGATGTTTGCAATGAGGCTGAAAAAAATCTCTTATGGGGAAGTGAACTTCAGGTTTGAATAAAGAAAGGAAGCTTACGGCAGCTTCTGAAAGATTTCAGAAGGATTTTCTGTGTGTTATGTTTTGGTTACTTGAGGGTAACTGTTTAACATTTTTTTAACAATACTGTAGGAAAATTTATCACTTGTCTTCTCTCTTATGTAAGATGTTCTTTTACAAGAACCTGAAAAAGAAGCTAAGAACTTTTTAGGTACGCTTTAAGCATGTTTTGGAGCTTATTCATGATGGATGAACAGGCTACATAACTGTTGCTACTGCTGCGTTCATTTTGCAGGCTGAGAACAAACAGTACATAGTATTAGAGGGTACTTATGTCCACAGCGTACTTATTGTGACCAGTACTGTAAAGGCAGTGAATTAACATCAGCTAACAAACTTACATGTAATAAAAATGAAATCAAAAGCAGCCTTATTCTGCTTTTTAAGTTTCTTCACCAGCTAATACAGAAAGGATGAATGTTTGCCCCTCTGTCTCTCCCAAGTGCATTCTGTCTGTGTACAAATGGAAACATTTAGCAAAGCACAAGGGATGTGATTACTTGCAGAGTTCATAGACTTAAAAATTCAGGACCCTAATGTGTTGCATGCCTTCTCTTAGATTGTTATGAGTAACCTTTATGAATTTGAAGCTACCAGATAAAGTTGCTAAGCCACTGTCCATCATATTTGAAAAATCATGGCAGCCAGGTAAAGTTCACAATGACTGGAAAAAGGGAAATATAACCCCCATTTGCAAGAAGGGGGAAATGGATGAGCTGGGGAACTACAGAGCAGTCAGCATCACCTCTGTGCCTGGCAACACCTTGGAGCGGATTCTCCTGGAAGGAAGGCTGAGGCACGTGAAAAACAACAAGGTGCTTGGTGACAGCCAGCATGGCTTCACTAAGGGGAAATCCTGCCTGACCA
>JANRGW010047140.1:0-5000 GCA_024733675.1 Psilopsiagon aymara
TGCATCCCGGGCATGACATGCTGTGGTATGGAATACCTCTTTGGTCAGTTTGGGTCAGGTGCCCTGTCTCTGCTTCCCCCCTGCTTCTCCTCCTCCCTGGCAGAGCATGAGGCTCAAAAAGGCCAGACCAAACATCACTAAGCCATAACTAAAAACACTGGTGTTATCAGTGCTGCTCCCAGGCTGAAAGTCAGAAACACAGCACTGCACCAGCTACCAAGAAGGGGAAAAATGACTGCTACTGCTGAACCCATGACACAAGTACAGCAGCGACATTTGAGAGTTCTGAAGGTTTTGAATGGCCTTCAGGTACCCTTGAGACCTGCCTGCTGATTGTGATGGTGATCACCATGTTGGCACACACACAGAGGGTGTTTTACCCACAACCATTTTGTCTGGTCCTAAGAGTTAAGCAGAGTCGGGTTTGAGCCTTGTCTGGGGTTAGACGACAATGTAGGAGGACCAAGAGATTTTCCCCGAGGCTGGTTCTGAGTGGCAGGGTGTGTGGGACAGTATGGGAGAGTATCTAGTCCAGTGGGCCTCTCCAGTGCTTTGGAAGCATTGGAGATGGAAAGCAGCTGGATGAATTCCCCAATGACAAGCTGCAGAAACTGCTGAAGGGGAGGGTGAATTATTTTTGATCCTGGTGGGCCCATGACACCTCAGGCCATCAGAGCAGAGGTGCAACATACAGATGGACTCGTGATTGAGGGGTGGACTTAGCCATGGACACTATTGCCCAGGTTATTCACGAGTGTGAACACTGCACACAGACTCTACTACTCTGAAAGACTGTTACAAGAGATGGAGCCCAACATTATGGACCAGATGGACTCAGCAGCTTTATGGGGATTGGTCCATGCACTAAGGAATGATCTCTCTCCCTCTCTCTGTGTGGATGCATATATAAGTACATATAAGAGATAAGAGTGATGGTATATTGAAAATGTGGGATCTGAGCATGACGTGAATGGTATGGAGTAAGGGGTGATTACTGTCCTGGGTTCAGCAGTAGCAGTCATTTTTTCTCCTTAGTAGCTGGTGCAGTGCTGTGGTTTTGACTTTCAGCTTGGGAACACCACTGATAACACCGATGTTTTCAGTTGCTGCTTAGAATATTTAGTCTGACCAAGGATTTTCTGAGCCTCATGCTCTGCCAGGGAGGAGGGGAAGCCAGGAGAAAGCAAAGACAGGACACCTGACCCAAACTGACCAAAGAGGTATCCCATACAACAGCACATCATGCCCACTATATAAAATGGGGGCAGTTACCCAGAAGGGTTAGATTACTGCTTGGTCGGGCTGGTTATCAGTTGGTGAGTGCTGAGTGGTTGTATTTTCTTCCCTTGTGGTTTCCCTTATCATTATTATTATTGGTGGTAGCAGCAGTGGTTTGTGTTATACCTCAGTTACTGGACTGTTCTTATCTCAACCCGTGGGAGTTACATTCTTTTGACCCTTCTCCCCATCTCTCTGGGAGCAGGGGGGGAGGAAGGGGTCGGGGGGGAAGTGAGTGAGCAAGCTACGTGCCTGACTGTACTTAAACCCCAACAGATACTTGTAATGACTTGGCACGCTGGCACATCAGAAACCAAAAGTCCTATATACATTTGCAGCAAACCCAGCATATCCCAGAAACAAGGCTGTTACAACTGCACGTGGAGGGAAGGAGTGAGCAACAAAATATAATATGCTTGTCCTGCCAATAGCACCTACAAGCTTCAAACATCCACTCCTACTTTCTTTCCACCTCTCCCCTTGCCATTGGGAAAGCCTTCTTAAGGAACCATCTGTAGTCCTCTCGATGCAACTGATCGAGTGCTGGCAATGAGCTTTCCTGCAACATCATCCTGTTACCTTCTTCCCCAAAGCACATTGAAGGGAACTCCAGCACAAGGCCAGGCTTGAGGATTTCCCTGCAGCAACAGCTCCTACTCCCAGGCCAGTAATCATCCTGTCCTGACTTTTGGGCTTTCTTAGAGCACTTTGTCCAATCCAAGCGATTTACCTGGAATTTTGAATGAAAGCAGTTATCTACCATCAAAAGCATAAGGGAAGGCTACATTTCCTGTATCGAATTACAATTCATAAGTACGGCTTTTATGTATTAATAATAAATGGTGGCCTGTAGCTTTATCTCTGTTAGGGTTTTTTTTTTGCGGGGTGGACAGAAACTCTAAAGTCTTTTCCCTCTCCCCCTCCAAAGGTTTTTCCTTGATAGTTGGCTTTATTATCAGCATAACTTTCTCTATGCAGAAAGACACAGAATAGCTCCTTTTCATTCTACTGGCCACAGAAATACCATCAAGCTCGCCTTTTCACTTTTGAAGCAAAAAAGAGTAGCAATAAATGCTTTATTTACTTTCCCACAAAGCTGCTACGAACTTTGCCAGTGGCTTCACTTTCATTTCATGACTGTGGGAGTGGATGAGGTGTTTATCAGCTCTCCAGTTTAGGGGAAATTCCTGGACCTTTATTACATTCCAGAGAGAAAGCCCTCTGCAAAGTAACGCCATTAAACCCACTGCATAGCACTGAAGAGACACGGGCTTTAATTTTACTTTATTATTAAGAGGATTTTCATTACTGCTATATTTATTATAAACAGATTTCAGTACATTTAAGATGGAAGCTACAGAGTGGGAACCTTAGAATGAACATCCTTAAATTTGGGCTATTTAGAGATACAAACACTATGAAGAAGCATTTTGAATCAAGGATCTTTTCAAATCTAAAGAAAAATATATTTCTGGTTAAGTATTTGTGGCATTTCTGCCTCAAATGATTGAAACCTCACAAAGTAGATGATCTTTGATATGCTCACTCCAAGTTCAGGAGAACTTCTTATCTGTGCTGCCTGAGCCTATAATTTTATGAGGAAAGCTTGCCAAAATAAAAAGATATGAACACTTAATTCTGATTCACTGTCCAACTCAAGTCCCAGCTTTTCTTCCTGAGCAATGACATCGTTAGTCACCTTCAACTAATTTTTTATGCCGCTTAGCTTGGCCAAATCCAGCAACAAGCTATAGAAGGAGGGAAAAACTGGGGGGGATGTGAGTCAAATGCCAGTTCCTTATTTTAGCCACATGGAACTCAAATGTGGGATAAGCATCCTGCAGTGCTAATGAAACACACACATAAATCTAGCATTTCTTTTCGAGGAACCCAGACACTTGTTATTCAAAAAATGCTTGCACAACCTGCTGCATAAGAACTAAGCAAAAGAGAGTAAGGAGAAAGAAGGAAATAAAAATAAAGCCCTTTGCTTAAGTACTTGTTGTGGTTTAAGCCCAGCTGGTAACCCAGAACCATGCAGCTTCTCGCTCACTCCCCCTCTTCTTCTTTCCCCTATGCTCCCGGAGGGATGGGAAAGAGAATTGAAAGAATGCAACTCTCATGGGTTGAGATAAGAACAGTCCGGTAACACAAACCACTGCTGCTACCACCAATAATAATAATGATAAGGGAAACAACAAGGGAAGAGAATACAACCGCTCACCACTCACCGATGGATACCCAGCCCGACCCAAGCAGTAATCTAAACCTTCTGGGTAGCTGCCCCCAGTTTATACAGTGGGCATGACGTGCTGTTGTATGGAATACCTCTTTGGTCAGTTTGGGCCAGGTGTCCTGTCTCTGCTTCCTCCCACATTCCCCTCCTCCCTGGCAGAGCATGAGGCTCCAAAAGTCCTTGGTCAGAGTGAACATTACTGAGCAGTAACTAAAAACATCGGTGTAATCAGTGCTGTTCCCAGGCTGAAAGTCAAAACCACAGCACTGCACCAGCTACTAAGGAGAAAAAATGACTGCTACTGCTGAACCCAGGACAGTACTCTACAGTGATGACTCCATGTCAGTCAGCAAAACTTACTTATCTTTGAAAATAATTTTAATAGGACTTTAAAAAGTAACTATAAAATTGAAACCAGAGGAAATACCTCCAACAGACTGACTGCAAGAGGCAGCAAGCATTCAAACACCCAATGTAAATCCGTCTGGAAAAAGCAGTGCCATTACTATAGTACAGAAGACAACGTACACTATTCGTGTGCTCAGTCACCATGCATATACTCAACAGAATCCAGTATGAGCATCAGTTCCTTAAAAATTGGAAATTTGCCTATAGATATTTAATTTAAATGAAATGAGTGGCACTGCCAACTATGTAGAGCATGTCTTAATTTTTCATTTGCACCAAGGCCTCTGGATCTGAACTGTGGAAAGATGCCAATTTTTAAAAGATAGATGCTTCAGGCTGTCTGCTCTTCTATTATTGAACACATTGTTACATAACTGAAATACTTATGAATTGAGGGTAAAGTAAAAACAATAAGCTCATTAGAAGAGGAAAAACCACAATGTACCTTATGCACATTTGAGAGTTAGGATAACATATGTGACAGCAGATACTTCTAGGACTTCTAATAGGATCAACCTTATCTCTAATTTCTAAACAGAGGACCTTCAGAAGCATGTGTTTTTCAGCTTCTTTTGTCTCTGCATGAACAAGGCTTGATAGCATGAGACTATAATGCATTACTGTGGAAACCTTCGGTCTGTTACATAAATCATCTTAACACTCAGCAAGAATTGTCCAACAGTGCCATTGATATGTTCAAGTCAATGATCCTGCAAACAATTTTTTTTGTGTTTCTTCATATGGTAGACAACAGCAATAAATCACATTCATTTAAAGCCACACAATATACTAATTTATCATGCAATAGCTATCAAAACTATATTACAGGGGAAGGTATAACTTTTTTCTACTGTGTTAATCAATTTCTCTAATTTACATTAGGTAAAGGGCAAAGCCTCAAGCAAAACATTAATTTCCCAGTATGAGATGAATTCTATTTTCAAGAAGGAGAATGTGCTGACAATGATATTATTGATTTAAAACAATCACATATTCAAAGTTAACAGAATTACATAAAACAGTAGAATTTTCTCAAGATTCCACTCCTGACAGTCTTTTCGTTAATTACATTAATTTC
>JANRGW010047140.1:10000-36398 GCA_024733675.1 Psilopsiagon aymara
ATGAGCAAAAGCTTCCTAGCTATTGGGCAGAACTGCCCTGGACTTCAAGGCAGTGTGTACCTATGGGACTACACCAGACCACCTAGTGACTCTCCATGTAAGAATCCTTTTCCTGAATCCTTTCTAAGGTAGCCAATTTCTGCCTTGCTCGGCTGACTATGGCTTTAGCGAAGAGCTGTATCTTCTGTCAGGAATGGGATAGAGTACCCTGACCACCTAAAGAGAAGGACCAAGAGAGGGCAGCTATAACATAGCATTTATCCATCCCTACTTCACATGAGGAATAGAGGTACCATTAATACTCTAAGAAATTAGGATATAAATGTGTAAAAATAAATTAGGACTATATCTAGGACCATGTGCATGTGGAAAAAAAAAGGCAGGGAAACCTTTAGTTTTCTGTTAACATGAAAAATCTCTCTGTTGGATCTCATTCTATCCTATTTTGCCCTGGAGCTGTACAGGACAAAACAGTTTTGACACCCGTGGTGCCCATTGTATCAAAGAGCATGCATACGTATCTCACACAGATCGCCCTGACATAGCTCTGGGAGGAGGAAAATGTAATCTCCATGCAAACACTGTTCCTTCCTCTGACTCGGATATCTCTTCCCTTCCAAGTGCAGCAATGGGGTGACTACCCCAAACTATCAGCTCCAGGCCAGTTCTCTTCCCTTCCCTTTGGTTCATGCAGGGGGCTGGGCAGACGGATTCGTTACCCTTTATATTTATCGGGCCTCAGGAAGGCCACAAAAGTGACGAGGCTTTCTGCAACAAAGTCCTAAATCATATTCTGTACTGTGACTAGGAAGAAATTTAAAATAAACAATATAATTTTATACTGTGCTGTGCATGGCCCACAAATTACAGGAGGAGGAATTACACGAAGAAAATTCATCTCTGAGATTCCAATTATAGGTGTGGGGAGAAAACAATATATTTACGAGAATCTGAAATGCAGAGCAGTTGGCACAGTTTTATTTTAAAATGATAAATATTTTCAGATTGAAGTGTAATTAGTAGTGAAAATGTCATGCAGTTTTACTATGCATGTTTGTTAATATGGCTAGCATAACTCATTTAGGAGATGCCTGCAGTGCAGAGTCCTGTACTGCATATATCATAAGCAAAAATACAGTACTTACACGTATATATAAAATGTACACAGAGACAACATTGCCAAACAGCCTTTTGGGACAGTTTAAAAGAATATCATTAATTTTTACTGTATACTTACACTTCTGGCTCGGCTCCAGCACTGGCTTTCTGTAAAAATCATTTCAAGTATAGAATTATGCTATTTGCTTGCAGCAACATCACAGGAACAGTAGTGAGCCATATGTTGCTACTTAGCAACTTGGTCTGTAAGTCCCAAAGCATGTACTGATTTGAAAATTGAACAGAAAAGATAATTGTTGAGGCATGCTGTGAGGCAACTTGTCTTGGATTATGAAGCTATGCAGATGTTTGATGTTATAAAGCAAAAGGAATAAAATTATATTTTTCCCGTCCAATGGCTGAGCTTTTATTTATGTTAGCCTAAAGGGGATAAATTGATTAAAACCCTTAAAATAATATAAGGTGATGTTTTTCTGGATATGAACATTTTGCAGTAAACAGAAAAAACTGAAGTGCATGTCAGCATGCATCAGGACCCCCAAAATCCTGCTGTATAGTCACATAATCCTGAAGACAGCCTAATGGAAACTCTTCAGTCTTTGGTGGTGCAGACCATGACTGTCTGCCAACCTACTTCCCAAATAAACTGTGTCAGATTCTGAAATTAGAAAATGATGCTCATGTCTGACTCAGTGAGCATGACCAATCAGAGCTAGAATAAAAGTTTCTGATAGAACCATGCATCTCATAACATGTGCGATTCATATTTTAGTTAACAGATGTGCATCCACCAAGGAAAGTGGAGAAATGAATTCACTCCTCAGTCTGTCAAGATTCACTCATCTCTGATCTTGCCAAGTTACTGAGGGTAGAAAGGAGCCTGCACTTCTCTCACTGAGGTCAAGCAACTGCAAGGCTCATGAGAACAGATGCAAAATGGACACAGAAGAAAACTCCATGGATGAAGTGACTAAACTTTCATCTGGGAGAGAACATTTTCTCATCTCTTTTTAAAGGATCATTTGTTTTATATCCAGTAAGAGTGAAAGGAAAATGAACAGTCCTGAAAACACGGACCAGAAAACACAGTCACATGCTTTCCTCTTCCTCTCTCTCCCCAGTAAGCTGTAAAACCTTGCAAGTTTTGTTTTCAGCGCAGTGAATAGCATATTCTTTCCAGTTTTAACAAGCAGTTTGGATGTTGAAACAGCAGTTAGTTCAGCAATTTTGGGTGACCACCAAACGTTTATGCCTGAGATAAGAACAGCACCCTACTACAGTCAGTGAAGACCTCATCAGTACTTTCAGAGGAGAGCTGCTAATTTCCTTTGAGGAATGACTAGCACCTACCTACATCAGGAACAACAGGTTTGGGAAGGCATCTCTTACAGTCTCAGGCTCTCGCTGAAACAAGAGAGAGGCAGGTTTCCAGCACACCCTGCCTTCATGCTCCCAGTGTAGGTTTTTGTCCTCTTTTTCAAAAAAATATTGTTATTATCACAGGCTTTCACATTTATTCACTTAGAAACCCACTGCAATGGTGGGAGTGCCAGGAGATAATCACAGTAAGGGCCAGGAGGGTTCAGCAGCCCAAAGCTGACAACTTCTCTCAGACAGGCACAGGGGGCTATTAGATCCATGTGCATTTGACAAAACACTGTACCTGTCAACGGAGCTTGCCAGATCCCCTAGCACTGGACAGAGTTTTGACATCTGCCTCTGGGTTTTGAGCCCCACCTGGGAGCCAGACCCCCAAGAGCTGGCTTTGCCATAGCGAGGTTTTAAATCTGTAAGCTCTTTCTTGGTTCCAGCCCCTAGTAAGCATTCAGGGTTTTCTGTCATCTTAGAATTTGGAAATGTCACTTTTGATAGATTTTTTTCCTTGAAGACAAAATCATTTGCACTTAAAATATCTAGGCTTGGATCTTTAAAGGTACTTTAATCACCTTACTTCCACTGGAACCAGTGAGTGTTAGATGCATAAATATCCTTAGAGGATCTGGGCCTTGTTAGCACATGTAGGAACAACATAAAAGATTAAAACTTATACTCTTAATTTTTCAATATACCATTTAAATTATTTAAACTACATGCATACACAGTACAAAAATATCAACAGAAGAAAAATAATTCTGATGTATAATGTATATTTGCAATTCTTTATTCAAAACTATTTAAGACAGACATAATGATTCTCTGAAAGGTAGCATTTGCCTTATAACAGCAATCATTCACAGAGTTTGTATTTCTACTCTTTCAAACAAATTCAATTAGCCCTTGCACTTCAAAACCCTTAAGGCATAAATGAGATGATACTAGGCTGCTTTAATCTAATAGTAATACTAAAACTTGTCAGTACAGTTTTGGGATTAATGGTTAGAGAAAAATTAATAATATAATTTTTCATTTTTTAATCAAACAGTTCTATTCTAAACTACCTCTGCATCTTGGAGGGTTCCTAGCTGAGTAAGTTCAATCACACACAAATCCTAACCACAAAGTACAGTTGGTCTCTAAAGGTATTTCAGAATAACTTCAACAGAAGTCTGAGAAGCAACATGGTGGAACATTTTAAAGATGTTCTTTTTGATTGAACAACACAGCTCATCTCACACAACCTCCTGATTCCCTGCCCCCAAAATGAACCTGTACACCTGAAAAGCCCTATTTCATGAAGACATTTAGCTCTGAATGTACTGTCACTTCCCAAAGCTCTTGATTCCTGAATTAAATTCTGCTCATCTACACACATTTACTATGCATGCAAACTTATTTCGCACATAATCAGAGCTCTTAACATAATCCTACTGGTCCTGTCAAAGAGGGGTATATCAGACTACCCACTCCTGTATCTGTGTTATTGCATGACTTAGACTCCAAGTCTGATTATTCAGGGCAATTTTTGATACAATCTAATGGATCTGTACCGCTATCACCATCACTTACTAATGTGAATTAAATGACCAAAACATGAGAAGTAAATGAAAATTTCTCTCCTACATACAGATGTAGCTACAGGTAGACAAATAAATTTTTTCAGAACTATTTTTGCTATATAAGAAGTAATTAAAAGATTTCATTCTTTCATTTTTAAAAATCTATAATATCTTAGGGTTCAAGTGGAAAGGTGGGAGATTTTTGAATACACACTTAGTATCAGAATTTACTGTTCCCCAAAAAGGAAAGTACTCAAAAACACCTGTAAAGAATCTGCATTGCAGCAAACCTTTTGGGCTGCAAGCCACAGAAGACACTGACTTGACTCCACTGCTAATCTTATAACACTGGCAACATTCCTCAGCTATTCAATTAGTGTTAAAAATGCAGTTCTTTAGCTACAACTGGCCTATGAATGATAATTAATGCTATTTGTGACATGTGTAGCTTATAATGATTAACTTGTCTGCAGTCAGAGAAACAAATAACGTGCACCTGTAAGGCCTTTAATTCCTGAAGGTAAAACAACTGTTTAGGAAAGATCATGCTGGCAAAACAGCTGCTTGCATTCTGGAGAGGAAACAAGGTAGTATCTTTCAACAAACGCCAACTCTGGTGTTTTATCAGCTCTATCTCATTAACTGGAAACAAGGCTTAAATGCTTTGTTTATAAATTATGATTATTCCTGATTGCAGCAGTTACTGATAGTGCCACTCATTTGCAATGCAACTCTTTGAATTTGTTTAATTACAATTTGAAACAAGGCAGAGAAGATTAATTAACCCACCTGGCTGGCTGGCACATAGTCCTGGCTCGGCTCTGTCATACTCATATACATGTTTTCACTGTCAAACTGAAAAAGAAATAATAGTAAACATTTAGCAAACTTGAATATTTTTCAGCATTGACTGAAAAAAAACCAACAGTAGCCATAAAATACTGTTACAGCCTGGTTTTAGAGACTTGTAATTGCATGTGTGCATCATGTCTTTGATGTTCCTGTTGTCATCCTTATTGACCTTGTATGTCAGTGATTTGGAGTAATTAGCGCTCTAGTAATTACAGCTAGCGAGCAAGAAATGAATGGTTTCCTTTCATCCGCAATCTGTTTTAAAACAAAATGGCTCATTTTGTGCACCATGTATACATATTGCTGTTGGTTGTAATGAAGTACTAAGTGAATTGCACAGTTACTGAGAAAAGGAAGATGAGACTAGAAACTGCACTAAAATGCCTCTTAATGGATTCCAACTTCAGCTTCCGAACAGAAAAGGAGTTGAAATTTCAAAACAAATTAAAACCCCTCCTATTGAAATGTTCCCATATCAGAAAGTAGGAAAGACATTTCCAGACAGCTTTCAAATATTTGAATGCATGAAACAGTATATACCTCCTGACCGTATGGTGTAAGAGGATAGTTTGCTTGATGTGTGAACAAAATAAACATTCATAATGAGAACTGCAAAAATACCCTTCCATAAATGATGAATACCATTCGTGGAAACGTCTACAAAGCTTTTTTTTTTTTTTTTTCTTTCTTTTCTCCCCTCAGCTGCAGTTAAGAAATAACAGAAATAACAGAAGTGTGATAAAAAAGAGTTGATTAAAATCTGAAGGTGTAGATGGAGAAAAACTGCCAGAACTGAAGCCTCACCCTGTACCAACACAAAACAGTATAAAGCTATTGATTTCTTATGTAATCTGGAAAATGTCGCCACAGAACTCTTGTCACACCCGCTCAAGTGGCAGTGCCAACAGGGCAACTATAGTCCCAGTGTCTGCTCAGGAGGTATGGAAAAATCTTTTCAAACCTTTCAAGTAGAAATGAACAACAGCAGGAATCCCCATCCCCAGTTGCCAACCTCAAATTTCCAGCTGTTACGAGGTCTGTTTGAAATAACTTCCACCTGACCCCTCCTGTGAATGTTTAGAGTGACATATTTTGGATGCGAGCCATGATTTTTGATGACATGGCAGCTTTTTTATAAAGCCCCACTACTGAGCTTGCTCTGTTCCTACAGAACGTGGCAGTGAAATACCCCATGGACATTCCTCTATCCACACTGAGCTCAGGATATTCTACCTGCAAGGTGCAGTATATTCAACTACACCAAGGTGGCAAAGTCAAACTCTGGATTTGGCAGATAGCTCTACCAATTTTTGCTGAGGTGGCTGAAAGGGTTTCGGCTTCCAGCTGTTCATCCTCTTTCTCTGCCAGAGGCTACAAGGCTTGTAACAGCACTAGTAGAAATGAATAACTGCCAGCTCCTGGCACAACAGTTGATGGTCTGCCTTTCCTGTCCAGAGCTACTTAATAGATCGTCACAGCCTATCTGTCAGAAGTCCTAGTTTCATGGGAGGGAAAGGATTATGTCACAAGCACAGATCTGCCATAAGGAACAGAGTATTTCCAAAGTTTGATGGAATACAGGTAGTTGGAGTAGATCATAAAAATACAGATTGATGGGTTTTTCCTTTATTGTTTCTTGTTTACACTTGTCATTTCTTTTGCTTTCTCATTCAAGAACATTTCTTCTTATTAGCATTCAAAGTAGAGATTGGAGAAAATCTTTTAGCATCTGGATTGTTTGCACACTGGAAAAAATGCATTGTTTCTTCTGCTCAGATGAACAGGTAAAATTCTGAAGAGAGATTTCACAGCCTGCAGTTGGAAAGCAAGAGCTCCAGTGCAAGGCCTGCAGGAGCTCAACTTATTCAGCTTGTCAGACAAAAGGCTGAAAGGTGCCTTGATCACTGTGATTGGTACTTACAACCTGGAAAGATGTCTGATAGCAAGATGTCAGCCTTCCTGACAGTGGTATAATGAGATCTAGTGCTGAGAAATGGAAGTTAAAGAAATTCAGTCCTGAATTAAGATACAAGTTCCTACTTTGGAAGGTAATTAAGCATTACGTCAACAGCAAACTCCTAATTTCTCAGACACTTTAAAACAAAATTAGATATCTTTTTCAGAAATGATACATCCTGTATCATATTTATAAGAAATCCTATGAGCAGGATAGTTACACTGGGTGGTTATGGTAGTTCTATCTCCCCTGGAAACCATGATTCTTTAAGTCTCCTATTTTGAACTTCTCTCATTATCTTCACATATTTGCTAAACTATATTGCAAACACTACTATAACTGAAATAGTATGTTGCCTATGTTTAGGTGCAATGAACATAAAGAAATTTATTTCCTTTCCTGCATACTAGATACAGTCCAGATACAGTCAATGGTTGTTTCAATTTGTTTTGTTTTCCATAAAACCCAAGCCTGGGATTTAAGAATCTTTATGAAGTATACTAGTCTTCCAGTTAATTCCCTCTTTTGGATGTTTGGTCATCTGTCCTTGCTTCCAAGCTTACAATCACCAAATCTACAATCACAGAAAAATTTCCCTGAGGTATTTTTCAGTGAAACCTGGAAATTTTCATCATTCTGTGCGTTGTTCTTGGATCACCTGCCTATGCGATATGTGTCTTGCTACTATGGGTGCCTCCAGCACTGACTGATAGAATCTTGGATCCTAGCCTTTCCTGTTCACTGCTGTGGCTAGAGGGCCATTAGCTTTGGAATGTCTTTGTTCTAGCATGGTCTGTGGGCTTAATGTGGGCATATATCAGTGAAACTGAAACCCAAAAGTATCCCTAAAGTTACCTCATTGGCTTGGCCTTAAATGAGAAATGACCTTCTGCAACATTTTGGGTTGATTTCTTAGGAAATATCTCAGAAAAATATATTCATTCATAATCTCTGTAAATCCGAGTGACCTGTTAACATCTAAAAATACCTAGCAACTGTTTATTATTTAATTTCTTCAATATTCAAGCATGGAATTTAATCACTGCAATATTTAGCATCTGCTTGTTAGAAGTGTGTGTAAGACGCTGTGTAATACACTGTAAGGTTCAGTAAGTTTTTAATGCAATGTGTATTTTTTTGTACTGTTTTTATTTGCAGGATGCAGACTATAATGTATTAGCTGACACTAACATTGTTATCATGTTAATATTTGTACTACGTTTACATCTATGTAAATTATTATCTGTCCTCAGTCTAGTGCAGTGTGGTGCATGGCTTCTTGGCAATTCCTGAGATTTCAGATGTGAGCCTGAAAACCACTCATAAACTCAAATGACAAAGCATATACACATGCACTTCCTGCAGCAGCTATTGTCAGGAGATGCCTTCTTCAAGTTCTCAATGTTTACTAAGATGTTTATAAAAGTGAAAATATGTTATTTTTTACACCAATATTAAACAAAAATGTTTACTTCAATGCTGAGTTGTTTATTCATCATCCCCTTTCCCAAATACTAAAGAAATGCAGCATACAGATGACCTATGATGACCTATACATCCCATCCCAGACAGAAAAAAACGGTACACAAGTCTTCAATAACAAGTTAGGCATACTGATGCAGCACATTTTATTTGTGCCCACCTAGCCCAAATGTGACTATCCCACATCAAACCAATTTGATCAGCTGGAAGGTCCTACTCTTGTTTGTTTCAGAAGCTTCCAGAACACGCCCCCAAACCCTAGAAATAAATATTAAATCATTTCACCTTTAACACACTGCTTTGTAACATGCAGGCTCTGCAGCATGTCAAAACAACTCTCCTCCTGGACAGCTTAATTCATACTACATCTACATTGAATTTAGCTTTACAAGTGAGGTGCCTTATGCAATAGTTCAAACAACCTATCCGGATCAGACAGTGAGTGAAAAGATCAGCAGATACGAACCAAAGATGCCTCCAACCACCATTCTTTTCTTCCAGGTTATACTCCCTGCCTCTAAAATTGTCCTCTTTTACTCATCATCTGCAAGTCTACAAGAAACTTGTACTCCCTAAACTTCCCTGCCACAGACTGTGATTGATTTGAAGCAAAGAAACTGCACAAGCATCACTTAACCTGTGGATGATTCATCCAAACAGAGCAGACGAAACACAAAGGCAGGCAGTTAAATGAACTGTCTTTTATGAACCTACGTATGATGTATATATATCATATGACATTTCATCTAAAGCTCTCCCAATGTGTCTTCAAGATCCTTCAGTATCATTAGAGGCAGATTTCAAAATCTTTCATTTTAATCTATTAAAAGTGAATGCTAATACAATATTCTGATGTGTGATAATAACTACTCCTGACAACATTTCTTTTCATATTAAAGTATAACTGAATGAGCAGTTTGTGTGAGAGCAAACTAAGAATATGACCGCATTGCACTATGAAAAGATATATAACTAGGAGCTAGTTTTAATACATATATCCAGAATTGCATCATAGTCTTTATTAAAATTATTATCATAAATAAGACAAACAGGCCACACTATGGCATGGCCAGTTAGAATCTCCCCTAGAATAACCCTTTGTAAGACAAGTTGTAATCGTCAGCAACCACCGTGCAAAATACCCAAATGCTGTTATTAAAGGCAATTTAATCATATAAGTTAGGGACATAATTACAGAAATGCTGAAGAAACACTGTCTGACTGCTACTCATGTAAGAGCTGTAACAGAGGGCAGAAAATGTCCAGAGTGTTAAGGCTGTCTTATCAGGCATGGATTTACCATGGATTGTATGACGTGTCCTCCCCTCCTCACAGGCTACCTTCTTCTACATCAAGCGACCCTGTTGTTGAGAGAAGTCAGGGTTTATTTTGCTCCTTTTTTCACACAGAGTTTTCAACTTCTGATGGACTTGTGTATTTCCTTTCTCTTTGCATGGGTGTACATACATGTGCCCAAAGTTCTGCAGGCATATTTGTATTAGATAAAAGAAAACAAAATCAAGCACATGGATCTTTGAGCTCCTTCTAGTTCAAACCAAAGTGCAGCACAGTATAATAGCACTATACCTCATCTAAGTGCAGTGTAGGCAGGGGAGCACAATGAATACTAGCCCATATAGCTTCTGATGCCACAAAAAGCTTACGGCTGATTTATGGAGCTTCGGAAGCAACTTTGGACACTGTTTTGTGCACAGATTCATTTCAACAGTGATATCCCTAAATTAGGAGATTAAAGGAGAAGAAGCAGGGAGAAAGAAGACCAAATTGCTGAAAGTTGCTGTATTTAATAAGTTCAGCTTCTGGGTAAAGCTACTTGGACTCGACATCCCACTTTCTTCAAAGGATGTTACAGATCTTCAGAGTCTGTCTTATTAAGCACATAATCTGAATACAAATTTCTCTTGTCTTAGATTGGAACTGGAATCTAATTTTAAATTTAAACTTTAGATATACCTTTTAACCACCATAGTTTACGCTGCTCTGACGACACTTCAGCATAATTCTTATGTTTCATTTTAAGAAAATGTTGCAATTAACATTGTGTAAAAAGATTATTTATTTCTAGCGATTTAATAATTTTAGTGCTTACAGCTTATAGATACCTTACATTATCTAAAAGCCGCTAATCCTGAAAAAGCTTTAAAACTAGGTAATTGTCTTTATTTTAAACTAAATGTCAAGAGTGGACATTGTCTCAGGTCGCTTGATGACAGAGGAATATCCTATTTTACTCAAAGTTGCTGAAATATGACTAAAATAATGATGAGATACAATGCAAATCATCAAATAGCTATGCTAAATAAACAGTTGATCTTGTTACGACAACCATTAAAAGTAAAACCAGAGATGCTCTGTAAACATTATTACATGATGGAAAATCCCTTTCTTGACACGGTTTGGCTGAGCGGTATTTCTGTATTAAATTGAAACTCCATTTTGTCTCCTGAACTCCATTTTGTATGCTGTACGGAACGTGTTTAAATTTGCCCAAGACAGGTTACAGTAATGCATTCCAGACAGCCATCCTTCCCAGGAAAGGGGCTTGACACCTTGCTGAAGGACTATCATAGGAAAATTGTCAAAACACAATCTAGTACTATCAACTTTGATTGTGTCTGCTATGCTCCCTCCTTCTAGGACTGTTTTTCAGAAGAAAAGAATACTGAAATACTATGAAATTGGGTAAAAATGCCTGGACGGAGCACCATGGCAAAAAGAAATCAAATTTCATTGCAGAGCTGGATGTCCCTGCATGGCCAAAAGAAGCTGAATTCTGCAGACTGGCAGACATAGAGAAATCCTGTCCTGCCTGGAACACTAAGAGCCCTCCAGGTCACAGAAAGTTTGATGTGCTAACCATTACAGAGGAGACGGCATGTATAATTATTAATTTTAATTAATTTTCAGGAGTAAAGTACTTTTCTTATATGCTGTCCAAAATATAAACCAGGAAAAGAGGGCAAAATATGCTTAATTAGTCCAAGTATGGTGATGTGTGGGCTAGACATACTGGAGTTGGGAATGAATCTGCCCCAGTCTCGACGGCTCCCCAGAGAGTGGGAGTGAGCCACAAGATGGGTGAGCACTGGCAGCGAGCCCCAGGGAGGGAAGCGAAGGTGCTGTTTCACAAGGAAATGCTGGCAGACAATTCCCATACTTGGAAAGAGCCAGAAACAGCGACGTTCTCTCTGCCCACAGCACCTAACGGACTTTGATACATTCAGTGCTTGGACCAAAACGCGATAGAGCTTGAAGACTAGGACTGCATTGAGTCATTTCTACAGGCTGGCTTTCCAAGAGAGTATGTTTTGAAGATACTGTGCTTGATTCTCATAGAATAAGACCATTTTTGTCTCGTTTTCCATTTATAACACATACTATTGCCTCAAAAAGTATAGGCAGCGCTGTCAAAATTTTGTCTCAGATTTTTATGCCTATGCCATAAATATCCAACCCAGACCTTCTACCACTGTGTTCCCCAAGCTCTCTCACTACTTACTGCTCTCATTGCAAGAAAGGGGAGGAACTAGAGGGTTTGCTGATTACGCTCTCGAAGGTGGCAAGCTGGCTGGATATCTAAATATACACTGGTAGTTAAAACCTGAATGATGGCACTATAGCATTTGTGTTTTTCTTGCACTTAATAGAGGTTAATGTGGAACTGGAGAGGAGGTGAAGGGGAGTGTTTAGCTTCCCGCTTGGAGCCTGCATGTGTCAATGCCTGACAGAGCCTTGAAGTTGTTAGCCTGCATGCAGAGCTCCAGCTGAATGAGGTTACAGTGCTGAGCACAGCGGGCTAATAGAAGTAGGATCAGACTGATAGGAGGAGTGGCAGAGTCCAAGCACAGCAGAGTATATCAAAGACAGCCCAGGGGAGAGTGAGTACTGTATTAGTCCTTTGTGTACATTTAAATGGAAGACAGTGAGCATGCAGAGATGAACTCTGAACTCTCTCAGCTAGGCTCCTGCTCCTTTTAACCTTGAGTGTGTAAATAACGTAAAATAAAAAAACCCAAACCAGTGTGCTGTAGTCTGGACTCCTATGCTAAACTCTCTCTTGCATATTGAACACTCATTAAATAAACATACCGAGATCAAAGTGGCAAGTGCTTTTGTTATTATTTTACTTAATCCACGCTAAATTATAGATGCAGCCACACACTGGGAAAATTGGGTGATAAGGTAGAAAGGTTTAAACACCTAAGATTAGACCTTTCTTTTTCTGCCCACAGTAGCTGAAGAAATCTGTATAACCTGGTAAGCTTATGATATTTTCAAACCCCAACACACCTGGCCAGTTTCATTACAAGGTCTGATCCTGCATCATGAAAAGTGAAGGGAATAGTGCCATTGCCTTTTGGTCGGGAAACAGATCGGGTAGAATGGTAAGGTAATAGGGCCTTTGAGTTTCAGAGTAATTTTTGTCTGTATTAATCTCTGTCTCATCATTTGAAATGGTAGATTATGTAATAAAACACAGGAAAGCTTAAAAAAAGATCTACAGAGATCAGACAGATGACTAAAAAAGCATTTTTTATATCCATGAGCAGAGTCCCCTGTATTGCAGTATGGCAGAAGAGGCTCCATGGACCTTACTGAACGAGCTTTGCACAACTATGTTAAAACCATTCCCTTGCATGACTACAGCAAGAGCTGTGTGCAGACCCATGGACAGGCTCTGACCCACGATGCTACTTACAGAGTGAATGGAGTACATGTAGTTCCTGCAGAAAAGTGCATCCGCTTCTACACAGCAGAATCTTAGAAATAAAATGGGCCAGAACAACATTAACAATAAATGCACAAACAAAATAAATTCCCCTAATACTCCTATGACAGAGGGTCTTGAGATGTAAGCTGAATGTAACAATTGCCAAGTAACTAGGAAATCTTGCCTGAATACTCCCATGACTCATCTCAAACCATGGCATACTTCTACATCCATGGTATACTTAGGAATCCAATTTTAAGAAGTTATGGAAAAGCTTGATCACCTAAGAACCTAAGCATAAGAGACCAGCAGGGCACTTGAGCACATGCATAACACAGATTAAAATTATTCCACTGAAGGGGGTTACAGTGTGAGAGTATACAAAATCAAACACCCATTCAAATATGTGATACGATAGGACCCAAGAGCTCAGAAACTTGCAGGAAGAGGCATAAAATACTGAGTTATGTGCCAAACTCAAATGGGACAAAGCACCTTAAATTTCTGGTAAACCAAATTATTTAACACAGTCTGATGGGATCTCATTAGGCATAACTAATTCAGAGCTGGAGAGAGTGATAACAAAAATGACTTACTACAAATATTTAGCGAAACACAGACATCTGTTAAATGACAAGGGTGTTGTAGGGCTGATACACAATTGTAGTTTACCAAAACAGCTACCATAGCGCCCACGTGGACAATCCTAATTTCATCCACAGTTACTCTGGTATATGAGGGGCTCCATTAATATCTTGCAGAATGTCACACACGTGTATTTACCAGCCTGCATCAGATGAGAAGCTGAAGCCCCATTCATGTTCTAAGGAATTTGAAGCAACACGAGTTTTAATGTGAACAGTTGCAACAGAGACTGAAAAACTTGACAAGGCTTGTTGCTTGACTTACTCCTTTGCTAGAATGGTTTATAGATCAAGCTGAGACACACTGGCAGGGCAATATAGAGAACTCTCCAGTATCCTATCACAAAATAGGCCACTCAAGAGCAGACATGGTTAGAAATGTTAAAAACGTTACTCAAAAGCAGAAGAGGAAAAGTTATTTTCCTTTTTTTCCTCACCAACTTCAGTGAAGATGTGTCATTGATGTAACGAAATTACTCATCAATTCTCAAAAATTCTGTTTTCTTTCTACAACTTTTAAGATAAAATTTGACCTTCAAGGTAATTTTATGACTAAATTATTCCATGCTGTTTTCATCTTTTGTTTCTATTTTGTCAAGTAGGGTTTCTAAAAGCCTTTTTTTGTGAGAGTCTGAAACAGCGTTTCCTTTATAAATTTAATGTATTTTCTTTTAAGAGAAGAAAAGACATGTCTGTGGAAATATGTTTCCATTTTTAATTACTTTTGAAGGTAAAGAGCTAAAATACAAAGTTACAGTTATACCTGACACAGTCTTGCTAAGGCCTTTAAACACAAAAATACATCCTCTTCAATCCACATTCATCCTCCACATCCTCTTCCCTCCTACTTGAAGGAAGGTTGCTACCCTCAGTGGTGACTGCTGCTTTTCCTCACAGCAAATCAGATAGCAAAAGGTACTCAAACCTGGCATTATCAACACCATGGTTTTTGTCTTTCCAAGAGGCCATGCATATCAGCATGAAGCAATCACATTAGCACTGGAAGGCAGATCCCTGGGCAGGCAAATCCATCCCCTGAATAATAGCAGAATAAGTTTCACACAGCATCTGTGAAAGCTTATTGCTAACTCCTTCCTTGGGTACAACTCCAGCAAACGTATTTCCATGCATTTTCCCCTTTTGTTTCAAACTCTTCAAAAATTTTACTTTTTTATCTCAAGACCTTTCTCCATACTTCCAGTCTGCTGAGACTAATGATGCCTACCTTTTAACAACATTCTGAACATACTTAGATACTCTGTCTTCTTTTTCAGGAAACCTATTTTAAATTCCTTTAAACTTCTCTGACAACACGCTTTTCTTTCAAACATTTCTTCATTTGTAACTACTTGAGTGTTTCCATTTACTGATGTCCTTTTCACCATCTTATGTGCTGTCCAAAATAAACGTATTGCTCTAGCTAGCTATGGACAAATCTGAACAGGTTATCTATTTGCACAGTTCATCTAGAGGATGGCTATGCACCAGCTTTTTCTTCCCTGCACATTTTATTTAGAAAATGCTTTGGTTTTCACCAGTCATTAATAAATGAAACCTCTGAAAGCTTCTCCTGACCTATGGAAAGTTCCCAGATAATTAGGGTAGATAACATAATCTGTGACAAATGAAGATCTATGCCCCATGGCTTTTGGCCCAAGTCAGAGCAGTATCTGTTTTCAAATGAGGATTTCCTTAAACATATTAGATGAAAAAAGACACTTCTGCAGAAGAATATGGCAGTTCAAGCACACAGCAGCTCTGTGGGAAACCCTGGTTCAGTCCTATTTTGCCATTCCCTCATATACCAGTAGCTCAATACAGCCACAGGCTGGAGATAGTCTTCCCATATCTGTGGCTGTTAACTTTCTAAAAATACTTGAAGATGTACACTTGAATTCATCTCTCTCACACCCAGCTGGGTGCTCTCCCTCACACAGCACTATTTTCTGGTACTGGTCTTTCCAGCTTTGAACAGAAATCATATCCTGGCCCTGAGAAATCCTTCTTAAGGAAGAACATAAAGCAACCTACTAATTATGGTTCTGTCAAATGACTATTGGCTATACCATGTCATTTCAAAATTTCCAGCCGTACGTACTTCTTAAGTCCCCAAATGCAGCAAAACAAGCTGAGCTGTGTTATTCTGGAAAGGACCATGCAGGGACTTGAGGAAGTGCCTCATTTTCACTGCTTACCAAGAAAGGAGCCCAGGTGCAGGCTCCTTGCTGGCCAGCCATGCTATGATTCACTACCAGTCATCTCCCACATAATAGCTGTCCACAGGGATGCAGGCACTCTGCACTCCATGGCTAGGAGAGGAGTTTCAGACAAGGTAGTCAGAGGCTCCCCTCACCTTGGCTGGCATTAAACTACCAGTCCTAGCAAAGTGGTTGTCAGCATTTTTGAACTGTACCATGACACCATTATAAGAATAAACCCCTTGAAATGCAGAAGTGCTGCTTTTTAAATATATAATATTACGATTCACACAGCATAGCCTGTGATTCAGTGCACTGAAATAGAAGCAAAACTTCATATTTGCTAATCTTCCTGTAATTATAACAATCTATGTTATAACGACTTTTAACGAGCTAACATAATTTGTAAATAAATGTATAACAATGTGATTAAAGCTTGATGGAGCTGTTCTTCTGCTTTTATGACATAAAAATGACTTCTTATTAGCTTTTGATGCTTCATTTTCCCCACAGCATCACAATATCTGCTTCTGTTTTACCCAATTGTACAATAATAGTTAACTTCAGCAAGCTCATAGCCTAGTCAGACTCTCTAGCTATTTGCTTAATCAATGAAAGTACTCTATAGCAGTAAAGTCATGGAAAATGTGTCTTATCATTTTAGTGCCCCATATTATATTCTCTCACCTCTCTGTACAAACCACTGAATTATTAATATACCATCCTCCAGATTTGATAAAACCTGTGATGAAAATTATCATAATCTTCTATGCCTAAAGACCATTAAATGAGTGCACATTAAACTTGAAATAAATGGCTTGAATAATTTTTGTTTTAAAATGTTCCTTGTGCTCAAAAGACTGAAGTGCATATTACCAGTTTTAAAGTTATAGAACAACCTGCTGGGAACTACAGCTTCAATGGTCACACCTAGGATTAAATCTCTATTGTACACACTCAGAGTAAACTTTCTTCACTTGATCAAACTCATTTCTAAACTAAACTTTCCCAATCTACAATAATTACTTCTGTGCTTATTAGGAAAAAATAAATAAGCATAAAATAAATAATTAGGGTACAGAGAATCAAGTGGGCAAATCATGCTTTGATTTGCAGATACACAACCACAGCAGAAATATAACAGCTGCATAAACATCACTAAAACCATATTTGGCTCCTTCCCTCCCACATTAAAAGGCACATGAAGCAACAGTTGAAATAATCATATATTTGCTGATGGTGTGAAATGTACTTGAATGCAATTCAGAATGAAATGCCTATTCACAGATGGGGCCTGCACCAGGGTACTGGTCTGGTTCTATGCTGGTTTAATCCAATAAATTTCAATATTAACATTAACTAGATCATCCATTGATCAGGACCAGGAAATTAAGCTTTACTTGAGGTGCAGTTTACTTTTTTTCTCATTTTTAGGGAAACCATTAAATGGGCTCATGCATGCAGCACACAGTCTTTCTTGGTGTCAGCAACAATCTGCTTTGTGACAGTCTTCTAAGAGAAGTATTAACAGGTTCCAAGGTTTTGCAAAGGCTCCAAAGTCTTAATAACTGAATTCACAAATAATCACTGCTTCTTTCTGCGCTTTGCAGTTCTTGCAATACTTCCAACTTTCCCTTATGTCAGCACCTACAAGTCTAAAGTTCAGAAATAACAGCAAAGTATGAAACTGTGCTGTCATTAGATTCATGTTTTCATAGAAAATTAATTTGGTGTTTTATTCATCCATTTAAAATAGTAACTACAGCGTTGGAATGTATAAGGTGATTAATTTTCCAATATGTTCAGGTCATATTAGTAATACACAACAGACGTGTTTTGGCATATCTAATAGTTTTACTCATAATCAAGATTCTGCAGTTCAGAAGTTCTTTTAGCTATGTGAACCCTTACAAGCTAAAATAATCACGAAAACTAAGCTAAAAGCTGAGGAAGGATTTTATGCACTACAGTGCATTGCATCACTGCAGATCTTTTGTTAACAGAAAGAGCAAGGTGAACTATATATCTGATTTTATTTCTTACTGTTAAACACAACTCACTGGAAATGTATAACTAGCTCCTTTAAGACTACAAAGAAAAAGCAATGTCATGTATTACACTACAGCAGGTAATTCTGTTCCTTAGACAGGATTAGCCAACAGATTTATCAAGCAGCCTCTAAGGAAAGCAGAGTTCAAGTCTAGGCTCATCAATAATACATAAATAAACTGAACAATTAGGGACAAAGTGGCTATCTTGTCAGACAACTTATTAACCAATAAATGATATACTCACTGCAGACTGTGTAAAAAGGAAAGATACATAAAAATTGAAAGAAGACCTGAAAAGAGAGAGGATTCTACTGCAGTCTTTAGTGCGTTTGTGGATCTGGCAATTCTCTACAACTCTCCAGCCCAAGCTGAGATAGGCAAAGGTGGTTCAGCCACACTTCTCTACCAGGAATCATTTGGCATTTTTTTCTGATAGCTGAACACAAATTTATGCCTTTGCTGTTTAATCAGCAGTCTGAGGAAGAATATATTCGTTCCACTTTTCAGTAAACAGCTACTGCATCAACTTCAACTGTTTAATAGGCAAGTTTTACATAAACAAACAGTCATCCCCAGTGTGTAATGTCACTTCTGGGCATTGCTATAATACAGTCCAACTACTGAGATGCACCAGTTCCTAGGAAACAGATGATGAATGCAGTCATGCTTACATCTGGCTTACACAACAACATCTCTTAAAAGGTAAATCTATGTTAGTAAATGTCAAAATCTGAGACATTTGGTCCTTCTTTGCTAACTATCAACAAACTCAAATTTGATTTTCTTTTCTATGCTGGCCTGTATTTTTCAGACAGAAAACAAGACCAGAGGTAGGAAGGGCTGTTGCTGCTTTTCTCTCAGCCAAGCAAAACAAAAAACATCTTCATTTCATTTAGGATCAACAAGTAAGCAAACTTAGTCGAAATAAACTTAGTCATATTTACCTCAGCTCAGAAATTATGAGCGTCTGAAGTACAGATTTCAGGATTTAACTCAGAATGAAAAAATATTTACCTAATATGATGTTTTTTCATGCTCAAGTACTCCAAAGTGCTTTGCAAATATTGACTAATTCTGACCATAATCTGTGTCCAGCACCCCTTGACTCCAGCAGCCATTTTGAGGCTGAAAAAGACTTCAGGACTTATGTGCTTGGCTGACGGAAATGGAAATTACTAATGAAACACAGCCACTTCTGTAATGAAAAGGGGGCATCTCTTAGAATACCTTCCAGTGCAGGAGGAATTTATAAATACCCTCGTGTGCTGGTTTTGGCGGGGATAGACTTAAGTTTCTTACTAGAAGCTGGTGCAGTGCTGTGTTTTGGCTTTAGTCTGAGAACAATGCTGATAACACACTGATGTTTTAGTTGTTGCTAAGAAGCACTTAACCTGATCAACGACTTACCAGTCTTTCATGCTTTAACAGCGAGGAGGGGCACAAAACGCTTTGAGGGAACAGAGACAGGACACCTGACCCAAAGGCGCATTCCATACCATAGCATGTCACGCCAGTATAGAAACATCCCAGTATGGAAAGTGGGGGAAGTTGGTCAGGATGGATTTATCCCTGCTTGGGTTGAGGTGGGCATTGGTCAGTAGGTGGTAAGCATTTGTAATATGCATCACTTGTGTTTATTGGGTATTATTCCTCTATTTTTATTATTATTGTGTTTTCCTGTTGTTATTATTATTATTAGACTTTATTTGAGTTATTAATCTGTTCTTATCTCAGCACGTGGGTTTTAAATTTTTCCCAACCCTCCATGGGAGGGGTGGGAGTGAGCAAGCAGCTGCTTATTCTGGGGTTAAACCACGTTAAGGTTAAACCAGATTAGCTGCTGTCTGGGGTTAAATCATGACACCTTGCCAGAAGGACAAGCATGTGGATGCACTGAAGAGGTCTGCAGAAACTTCACTGCATGGTAATCATACCTCAGTTAAACAAGATGGGCAATTTTTAAGACTGTCATTTTACTCTAGTCTTATTCTAGTAAACAGTCCTTTCACCTTGTATCTGAATACCTTTTAAAATGCACTTTTATGTCCTATTCAAAGACAGGAAGAACCTTAAGAGTAATGTTGTCCTGCCATGTACATGGTAAACTACTTCTCAGGCCCAGAAAATCACCCCTATGGCTTCCTGAACCCAATACCGTGTTGATGCTGGGCATCCCCAAAGTACTGAGATGACAGCTAAGGCAAGCACAGTACCTGTAGAAAGAATAGGGCAATGTGGATTAAAGCAGGAAGTAGACTTGGGTGGGAAAGACTGCATCTTGCCTGGGGAGATAAACAAAAGATCTCAACAGAGGAAAGATGAGTGTCAAAGCAGAACTTCCAACTGTGGAAGCAGGTTTCCATGACAGACCATCTAAACTGTTTATAGGATGTATGTTTTCCCACTAACTATAAAGGGACTCTTGGACAACTGTGTAAAACTTAAGATGCGTAAAAGTTATGAGATGAGTGTAACCGTTGCACTCCATGAAGTGAATGGGATGGTATAAAGAGCGCACTACCTCTCTCCAGGACCTCTCCATCCATGAGGACCTGAAATGGCTCCACTGAGGCTGCAGCAGAATCCTCATTCTCTGCTTCTCCTGAAGATCAGTGGCAGGGATTATGAAAAAGCCCAGGGATGGCTTTGCCTGCTGTGTTAAAGGTTTCCTTGCCTGAGGGAGACAGTTTTGTGCACGTGACAGTTTTCCCAAGGTAAGAAATAATAAAGAATGGATTAGATTGTGTGGTATGGACAAGGTGTTTTATATAGCACTACCTGCAGAATCAGACTGGAAAAAGAAGTCAGGAAGGGTTTTCCCAGTGAAGAATTTCCATGGTTGCAGTGAATCTACAGACAGTCTGATGGCACTGTAGCATGAAATTATTGCACCCATATCCACAAATGCAACACACTATTTATTAGTGCAGACTGTTGGTGAAAGAAAAAACAATTTAGCACAATGCACAAGAAGCAAACTAAGACTTCTGAATTGCTATAGGATAATTTGCACCCAATTTATGAGTTTTTGCAGAGCCATGAGATGCCTTGACCTGTTTCGTATAAAACTTGGTTGAAAATATGCTTCTTGGAGTGAAGTATGAAGCGATAAAAATGTGATTAAGGTGTGCTAGTGATTTTATTTCGGCAACTTTATGCTGTGCTTTTGAATTTCAGTATATATATAATGTTAGGTTCTTTTTCAGTTGATAGTCTGTCAGTTGAAGCGCTACATATACAAACATTAATAAACTCAGAGACAATAAAAGCAGTCTAAAACTACATGCTATAATCTCTCTCTTTAAAAATAACTGTAGGAAGTCATAACGTATAGTTTATAATTACGATATCCAAAGAATTTCTGTTCAGTCAAGCCAAAGGAAATTGCTTATTACGGAATGAAGAATGCGATAAAAAGAAAATTGGGCACTGGCCCTGAAGCTCAAAAACGGAGTAAATCACATATTTCCTCAAGCAGAAAGGGAGTTTCATTTTTCAGGCAGGAAAAAACTCTCTCACAATAATGTTAAAACACAGAAGTCCAACTACCTAATCAGAAGATACAGATTGAAAGTGAACAAAACCAGTTTCAACCCCCCCTAGGCTGTAAACAACTTTCCTTAGAGCCCTTGCAACAATAAGCCTAAAGTAACTGTGGGAATCACTTTCTAATTCTAAACATGGACCTCTCTTTTTTATGCAGAAAATTCACCCCAGAATACTGCTTTAATTAATACAGTTGGCATAACACAAGATGCGTTTCAAAGTTTCTTGTCCGTATGTGCCTGTAAAATGTAAGTGAAAATTAACGTTCAATGGGTTATTGCAAACAAATGCTCAGTGGAGGCAAAAAATTAAAATCTCCGAGTACAGCTATCACTTTAATATCTGTATGTGTGAAAATATTTTATCCTCTAACAAAGAATTAATCCATGAAAAGCTTCACTAAACATTTTCTTGTACTACTTACATTTATGAAAGTGATTTCTGGAGCCTTAAGGAGGGTTGATACACTCTTAGACTATAATCAATGAGAACAGCATGATTCACACAATCTATGTTCTTTGTCAAATTTAACCAGTGTATCACTTTGTAAGATCTTTTCCCTGTCAGGAGCTAACTGTATGATGGAGATGCTGGAATCTTCCTTACACAGGCTGTACCTGGCATACCGTGCTGTGCCTGTACAATGATAAAACGAAAACTCATAGGACAACCTCAGGCTACCCATTTCTGCTGCCCAAGCTAGTGAATGTGGCTCACTGAAGGTATGTAAAAACAGTTGTTTGCAGAAGTACAATGAAGGTAAAGCAGAATTTGACAAGTACAAGTTACATCAGAATTATGTTACTTGGGCCCCAGAAAATATCATAAATTCAGTCTCCCAGGTCTTTACAGTTAAATAACAATTAAAGCTGATTGACTAATTTGTGCCTGTTAGCACTCTTTACCTATAGACGAAGATTACTACAGCAAGCACAGTGTATCTAATGACTGACAAAGTTTCCTGATTTGAAAATGTCCATTTAAAAAATCAAGAGTATTTCACTGAGCTCATCCGTTTGCCATCTCTGCCAGGAAAAAAAAAAATTAAGCCCATCCAGTTTACATTTTTCAGGATCACCTTCTGCAAGCACAAACCACTGCTACCTATCGGTGCCAGCTCACATCCCGCATCTTTACAACACAAGGAAAACCATGCAAACAGAGAAGGCATATCCTTGGAAGCTCATGTGATGGCAAAGAACCGATTTTTCCTTGTTGCCTCAGAACATACAAAATTACTTGTGTAAGAAAACAATATTGTTGTGAAAAAATGTAAGAAGACGTTAAGTTCTTTATCAGCGAGATTCACTTGGAAATTACATTATTTCATATTGAGCAGATAACAAACAAGTACTAATGACTTTGCAGTTAGTGAATTACAATAATCTAATTGATTACGGAGTTTTCACCCTAACCATAAGGAAGCACTGTGTTAATATTTAACTATTCTGCAGTTTGTCTGCTACCTCTTTAACCAAACCTAAAGGCTGCCATGAAGGCTGCATGTGCATTTTTGGTCATTCAGCTCTCCTTTGTATTTTCCAGCAATACTTCCACACTTGCTCCAATATTCAGATAAAAATAGAAATCAAGCAGGTAGAAGTTCCAAGTAAGACATAGCTTAGAAACTGTTGCAAATATAGTTACTAAAAAGATAAAATACATCTTATAAGCAAAATTTTCTAAGGAAGGGATGAGGGCTTGTAAGAAGGGCGATGAAATTTTTCCTCTTCCAATTTGGTTAACATTTTCAGAAGAAAGCCACAGGAAATGCTTATGTTTGGGATCTGCACAATAGGAACTGTGGTATCTGCTACAGCATTTACCCTTGTATGAACCACTGAAAAGTTACATAAATGAGTGAGGAATCATTGTGTGGTTTTATGGTGGGGACTGAGAATTATTTTGTTTAACATATCTAAGCCATAGGTTTCAACCAGTTTGTCCCTGAGTGGACTTGATATATCATTCCTCAGTGGAAGGTGTGTAACTATTTCCTTGTAAAACTAATTTTCACAAGAACACATGCAGAAAAGCAGTTAAAACTGGAATACACTGAGGAGTATTTGGATCTTCAAGTTTTAACATAGCACTGACTAGTACAACGCACCCAAAGTGTCTCCACTTAGAGGCAGGAGATAAAAAAAACCAAAATCGACAAAGCTCATGGGTAGGGTGGAAGTTAATAACAAACGTAATGGTAAGGCAAATATTAATATCATTGAATGGGTTCAGAAGTTTGAAAAGAAAAATATAGAAAAAAGGAGACCAGACATTCAAATTGAGCTTTCATGTATCAGCCTTCTCACAAAAATCTCTGCCATACAGTCATTAAGATTCTACAGTAAGAAAATGATACATACTAGAGCTACACATTTCAGTGGCTGTTGTATCTACTGCATTTCTCCTTCCCTGCATAAGCTTAGTCAGTGTGTTCACACACACAAATTACAGGAAATATTTTTCACATTGTACTAATAACTTTCATTGATTTTTCAGGAAATCTAACAATATGACACATTTTGGAAGGACTGCATTTAGTTCCTTTGAACATGAAACCCCATCAGTCAAAATAAAATAAAATTAAATTTATGAAGGTTCTATCATATTTATGCATTTACTAAATATAAAAATTGACATATGGTTCAATGTTACCATATGTTTGATTTTGTAAGAGCAGATTTCCAATGTGGTAGTAGAGTTCCCCACAACAACAGATCATTAGCTTTGAATTTTCTTTAAAACTCTTTTTGAAGAAAACCAGCCAAAAAGTATCCAAGTATGAGAGAGACACATGATCTGTATGTCGTATCTGCAATAAATAACAAATTATAAAACGGACACTAGAATCTGCAGCTGCACAATACATATTTAATATGTACATATGTACATATTACTACCTAGTAAGATCTCTTATTGCTCACAATACAGCAGAAGATAGGATTTTCAGATCTCTAAGGGCATGAATTTTAAAAATACAAGCAAGAGCCAAAGTTCTGATATGAAATGAAAACTACCAAAAGCCTCTTTCAGAATAAAATAATGAGGAAATACTCTTTTAAGGGTTTCTTGTTCACTGGGAGACGATATGAAAGCCATATGTTGATATGGTCAATTTTGGTTTGGACTCCTGCCATGGATCACCTGTAATGCAGTTTAGATATGCTGCAACAACCATAATTGCATTCTAAATTTAAGAATAAATTACAAGCAGTCAAATACTTTACAGAAAACTTTGTATCTATCAAAACTTAAAATATTTTATCAGAAGTACTGGTAATCTGTGGAGTTACACCACTGGACACCTGGTTCTAGTTGCTTTAAAAAGCACCTCAGATCCTTCTTCCTAAAGAGACAAATAATACTATTGGGCAGACAGTGAAAAATTTGGAAACTCCTTTCTTGTTGCTGGTTTTGATTTCCCTGTGTGGACTTAGGTTGAATATTTCTTTATGCCAATGTCAGCTAACAGAAAAAAAAAAAGAAAAAAACAAATCCAAAATAACCCAATCAATCCCTATTTTGAGTGTTTTGTGGAAGACTTATTTTAAAATGTCTTTTGAAAGCTCTTTGATCTCTGGTGCAGAGCTGTCAGAAAAAAAGGAAAATAAATGCAAAAACACCCTATTACTACTTTTATTTTTGAGTTAGCAATGTCTAAAATTTTCTAATGCCTACATATTCTGCTAATATTTAGGAACATCTGCAAAGTATTACAGATGAGTGTTTGAGACTTCAGCTTGGTTAATTACAACTGGACAAACTCACTTTTAAGGGATGAATCAAAACAGCATTCAAGGAGGGACTGGAACATGTAAGCTAAAAGAGCAGTAAAACTACTATAGACATAAAACAGAAGCAGTATCAACCACATAAGGAGCAAGGCACAAGCTGAAACTCAGGCCTTTTTTCTTGTAGGAACCTTCCCCCTATGGTACAGAGTGGGCAAACAAGCAATGGAGTCAATCAAGCAAGGACACCAGTCACAAGTGTAGCACAGCCAGATGCTGTTAAAGTAGCTCACTATTCCATACCAAACACTGTTAGCATTTCTGGAAACAAAAAGGGCCTCCATCACCTCACATATATCCTCACACAACATTTAGATTTAGGCCAGCTTCACTTTAGGTTCGGAATACTAGTGTTCTTTAAATTAAACACAGCCAGCTAGAGTATAGTCTTCAAGAAAAAAAACCCCATTAAAGTCAGAGCAAAGATCGGAGAGACCTGACAATGTCAAGGATTGTCTCATGAACAAAGGAATAATAACGGCTCCTGCAAAGCAGCTGCCATCATGCCCTTTGACAGCTGATTCCAAAATGGCCCCTGAGCCTTTCTGCTTGACTTCACTTACCAATAATTTATTCTACAGATCACAGCTACAAGTGCTCCTACACCACTAGTGTTTGAAGATATAACATTAGCTGAAATGGAAGAAAAGTCATCTCCAACTTTGTCAAGCCTAACTTTGTTGGCATGATCACCGACAAGGCCCCTTAGATCTGGATCACCCAATCTACAAAAATATTTTAACTTTTTTTTTTTTTTTTTTTAGCAAGAAATGTTCAAATCTGCTGCCAAATGCTACCAGGGTACTCTTAGATCATGAATCTGTTCAGTGCTACAGCAGTGAGAAGAAAATATCTCTGCATCTTGCACATATGCAAAATGATTGGAAAGACTCCCACATTTACTTCTATGGACTTCAGATAAGGCCTTTAACAGAAAAGTGATTAACCAGATTTGCAAAGGAAGAAAATTAAACTAATACTTATGGAGACTGGACTGTGTGCAAACAACTACAAGGATGATCAGGGGACTGGAGCACCTCCCGTGTGAAGATAGGATGAGAAAGTTGGGGCTGTTCAGCCTGGAGAAGAG